>VWZZ01002590.1:108503-133823 GCA_013399095.1 Psophia crepitans
TCTGCGCTAGAGCAGGCTCCTGGCAGGACCTGTGGCCCCATGGAGAGAGGAGCCCACACTGGAGCAGGTTTTCTGACAAGACTTGTGACCCCATGGGGGACCCACGCTGCAGCAGTCTGCTCCTGAAGGGCTGCACCCTGTGGAAGGGACCCCACACTGCAGCAGTGGAAGAAAGTGAGGAGTCCTCCCCCTGAGGAGGAAGGAGCAGCAGAGACAACGTGTGACGAACTGACCACAACCCCATCCCCATCCCTATGTGCTGCTGAGGGGGGAGGGAGAGAAATCGGGAGTGAAGTTAAGCCCAGGAAGAAGGAAGGGGTGGGGGGAGGTGTTTTAAGATTTGGTTTCATTTCTCATTACTCAACTCTGATTTTATTGGCAATAAATTAAATTAATTTTCCCGAGCTGACTTTGTTTTGCCCGTGACGGTAATTGGACAGTGATCTCTCCCTGCCCTTATCTCGACCCAGGAACCTTTCGTTGTATCTTCTCTCCCCTGTCCAGCTGAGAAGGGCAGTGATGGAGCGGCTTTGGGGGCACCTGGCCTCCAGCCAGGGTCAACCCGCCACAAAGCCTTCTCCAAAAACAAGTACAAATCACTGGATCTGTGCGCTTGTCATGTTTACCTTGACTAACAGAATAGAGGATTGTTTTTGTCATGGAATGAGGAACAGATGTGCTGTTTAGTGACAGATACTGAAAGCCTGAAACAAAAAAAAATAAATCATAGTTGATGAAATGTATTTCAGTACAATTACCCTGATATTTTTTGTTGTTGTTTAATACAAAATGCACTCATAGAAGTTGTTTTGTTTTAAAAATACCACTTAGGCTTAGAACTCTTCGTGTTCAGCCCATAGTGGCTGCTAGGATAAGGCTTGGGTGTTGTGATTGCACAGTAGTTTATGCTATGTATTTTCTGCTGATAGCTCTACAAAAGTTCCTGATGCATTACAAATGTTAGTTTTGAAAAGAGGAACAGTCTACCGGTCAGATCCCCAGAGATTCATAGAACTCTCTATACTTCAATGGGAGTCGGTGGGATGCAGGTATACTGCAAATGCTCATTATCAGTCAGGCTGTGGGCCAAACTCAAGACAAGACACAACAAGAAATTCTGACTAATGCCGGCAAAAAGAAAGATGAAAAGTAGAACAAAAGATTTCCCTAGAGGTAGTACAATAGATATGGAAAAATCTATGCCAGTGTATAGGGTTGGAGCCTGCTGCTTGCCCAGTGAAGCCATTGGAGAGACAGCTGCACTTGATAGTAGAGGACTTCCCGTGTGTAAATGGCACCAGTGGATGACATATCAGATAGTAAGGATGAGGTGGAAAAAGTAAAGCTAAGGGCCCTTATGCTATACCAGTTCTTGGCTGCCGAAATTGCCCTGGTGGGTGATAAGTGGCTGGAGGTCAGTTACAGCAGTCTGAGACTATTCTCACTCATTATCTGGAACTGGAGAGCTGTGAAGCTGGGAGTTCACCTGCATGATCTCTTCTAACCCTCCAAGCACCTGCTGTGATTTCAGCTTGGCGTGTCCCAAGAGTGGTGACTGACATCAGATCCAGCACTGACAGTCTGGCCTCAAGAGGAGCTGCAGGCTGACACTTCGTCACTGGTCAAACAAGCCACCACTGAGATCAAGAGGCTGAACTTGGGACACAGAACTGAGCAGGAGCTGAAAGGGTGGGTAGAGGGTGAGAGCTAGCCAAGCGTTCCACCACAGCTTGTGGAGAGGTCACTTTATTTAAAAAAACACTCAGGAGAAGAGCTCTCTTTGCCCTCGTTATGGTTATAATTGAAATCATTAGGTACGTTAAGAATTATGATCTTCCCTTTCAGTCCTTTTCGTCCTCATACTTATACATTTCATTAATGAGAGCTTGTCTTCCTGCCTTCCATTCTATTTCATCATGGACTTTCAGATTTCTGTATTTCCAGGACATCTGAATGACAGCTGATGTAACATGCGTTTTCCTAGGTAGCTGTCACATCGCCTCATACGCATGCTATTTCAAAATGAGATGGTGCTGGTGTTTATCTCAACTCTTTATGTGAAGAATCTTTAGAGTTGTAATTTTTCTGTCAGAGCTGCTGGGCTTCTTCTGTTTCTTTTGGGGTTGTTTTTGATGCAGTTACCAACATTCTGTATAGTCTATTCATTTTGAAAATATGCCAGTGACTTCTGTAACGACACTGCCTTTACTGTTTTCTATGTTTCTCTTCATGCAGCTCACTAATAGCTCAATAATACAGCCTAATATTCTCTCCAGTAAATCTCTGAAAATACAAAGACATGCTGCTAGAGATTTTCAGCAATTTTTGAAAAACTTTTTTAATCTAAATTAATCAAGTTTAAAATCACTCCTCAGCATCCACTGAATTACACATGTTTGAACAGAGTTTCACTGGCCATTTAGTCAGGGTTCATTTATTAATTTGGTAGAACCAGCTGACTAAGGGTGCTCCTGTCCTTGCTGGCCAATTATTCTACTCATGTCTGTAGGAGGAGTGAGGAGTCTGAGGTTACAGCATGACAACTAAGATATTTAAACCCTGAATAATTTGGTACGCTCTCCTATGCAGCCATTTAGTTTTTGTCTATTGTTAGAAGTTCTTGTCATTAATTGCAAAGAATGATGTGATTGATAAAAGAAGAGGAGAAAGACTAAGTGCTATCCTGTGATATTCAACATATAAATCTACTGATGAATACATGGACTAAAATGCCATTAACTATCAAAGTATATTTCTGATTAAAATTCCATTTCTTCTAGGTAAGAAAACATTATGCATTTGTAACAATCACTTGCATTAATGCTTATTGACTGCTCAGACTCATAAATAAATGTGAGGTTCTTGGAAGACACTTCTGAATATGCTATGTAATCCGTCAGCTTTTGTTGCAGAAGGATGACTACAATCACATTTCATAATCCTTAGGCCTTTTTCTCAGTATCTTTTGGAAACCTTTCCAGCAACCCACAATATAAGCAAGGGTGAAATTCTGATCCTTTTTAAGTAAATCAGAGTTTTGTCATGGACTTCAATCAATTCAGGATTCACTTCTTATATGGCTGCTGTTTAAAACACGGGAAGTAACTTCCTTGGGGAGATTCATTAAGTGAAAACAAGAAAACGCTAAAGCTACTAATATGCTTTCCTTGTGTTTATTGTTATTGCTTTAGCTAGTTTTTAATATGGATAGAATCCATCAGTTGCTCATAATACCGTAGTTTTCTGTTAGTTTATTAAAAAATGAATGTGTAATTACAGGTGCATATGCCCAAAATGATAAAGCAGAGCTAATTTTGTTAAAGAATAGTGTATGTAGAACTGCTCTTGACTACATGAATTTGTGTTTCAGAATCTCCTTCAAACCAAAATTAGCCCCGCTGTACAGCTTGTCAGCCATCCCCTTCATGTTGAACCTAAGTTCCTTTTTACAGTCTTGAAACAACAATAAACAATGTTCAAATGGCTGCAGTTCTACATACACACTCACATTTCAGTTTTATATCATCAGAAGGGACTCTGAATGCAGATTTTTGTGAAGCAGCCATCTTTCATGGAGTATTTAACATCCCGTTTCATTCAGTGTATCTGTGTTAACAGAAGCTTAAGGTATTAATGTCACTTTTGGAAGATGGCTTAGCTGTTATTCGTGACTCTTTTCTTGTATATTATATAAAAACAAAATTAGCACAGCTACAGCTTGTTAACATATTTGGCACCAAACATGGATACTTGGGATTACTGGACTTTTTGGCAGCAAAATCCTAGTAATACTATATGACTGGTTTGGTAGCCTTGTGATTATCACCCCGTGATACCTTCAAAGTTCAATTTGTTAGCCCATTTTCCTACTTAGCAGGCTAGCAAGTGCTGAAAATACTACGGACTTAATATTTTTCCAAAATGCAGTTCCCCACCAAGATCAGTTCATTGAGCTAAAGGCTCCTAAATATTCTTTCTTGGCCAGAAACTATTAGTGACACTTTAAGGCTTGAAAAGAAAGAGAACAACAGAGAACCATGTGGTCCACGCGTTTTCCAGGGGCAGTTAGTACTGGAAGATTGAGAGGAAGGACTGGCCCGTATTTTACAGTGCCCCAGTGGTATTGCCACCAGTGCACATTTCTTGCCACAGCGCAGCATTCAGAGTTTTATTTGAGGAAATAGACATCAACTTGACTCTCGGTCATTTAACACAAGCCCATTGCATAGCAGACTAGTGCGTTTTTCCAAGGCTCACACACTGAATCTACATACATTTTTCCCACTTACTCTCATGTTTTCATATGTGCCGATAAGCCCGATAGTACTTCAGGTAAATGCTGTCTTCTCCATGTGTGCAGAACGCAGTAGCACGGCACCTGTCATGGGCACCTATCATTGAGAGATCATGGAAAGAGCCAGGCAAACACTTAAGTGTGCGCTTGAAAATCAGTCCACATTTCTCCAGGTTTATTCTCCCCTTTTCTTGAGTTCCAAATAAATAAATAAAAAAACTTCAGAAATTCCATTGTGACACTAACACCCCTTCATCTGTAAAACTGCTCCACTTAATTTAAAGCTGTGATTGTGAGTGCCAGCCTGTGTTCATTTTCTGGAGAACTAGAAGATTTCTGCTTCCTTTGCTTTTTTTTTTTTGTTGTTGTTGTTGTTTGTTCTGTGAGATGAAATGCTGTGTTATACTGTCAGATGAATGAATTCTGATTACTGTATTTATATCAAAGCTGTCGACAATCGCTTCTCCAAAGATCAAGCTGCAGATATTATACCAGTCTTAGCAAGCAACAAGACCCTTTGCAAGTATCATCTTTTCTTCACAGGAAAAGGATTTCTCAAAATAGTTGAGATTTTTTGCAGTTATAGCAGGTATTTTAGACAGCTATACGTCAGTTTTAATCTCACAATAATACTGGTGGGAAGGGACCTTGGCAGGTCTCTGGTCCAGCCTCCTGCTCCAAGCAGTCAGCTGTGAGATCCTATCAGGTTGCTCAGGGCTTTATCGAGTCAGATCTTGAAAACCTCCAAGGACAGAGATTGCACAGCCTTCCTTAATTCCAGTCTGAACCCCCCTTGTTTCCATTTACGCCTCTCATCCTCCTACCATGTGACACTGTGGGAGGCTTGTTTTTGTTTTCTGGGCAATGTGACTTGTACCAGGGCCTGCTGTTAGGTGCCCCCAAAGCCTTCTAAACCAGACCGTTCCTCAACCTCACCCTACAGGACAAGTGCTCCAGCCCCAACCATCCTGGTGGTCCTCCATCCAGACTGTATAGACTAACTTGTGTACAATAACGTAAGTGGAGAAAGTGTCAAAAGCTCTGCTAAATTCACAGTAAATGACATCTGCTGCCCACCCTTCATCCATCCAGACAGTCATTGAATCACCAAGGACAATCATGCTGCTCAGGCAACACCCACATGACAGGTGGATGACTCAGGTGCACATGACAGGGTAGAGCCATGAAGGCTCCTCCCCACCACCTTCTCCTTCACATGCCCAGAAGCATGTTCCAAGGGGATACTGTCCGTGATTTTCCCAGAAATCAAAGTGAATAAGACTGGCTGACCTCTAGTTTAGAAATTAAATTTTACAAATTGAAGACTTTGGGAATCTAGGAGGGGCAATAGCATACAAGTCTGATTTACTCTTGAAACATCTCCTCTGGACAATTGACATTATGGTGTAGAGCAGTTTAAATTTAGTCTTCATGTTAGAGCTGAAGGTAGGGGTAATGCTGACAGGTCAGTAGTTCCCTGAGTCATCTTTTACACTCTTTTTAAAAAGAGGTGTGATGCTTCCCAGTTTCCCTGTTTTAACCATTTTGAAGGACACTCCTTCATAGACCTCATTCATAATCAGTGCTTCTGCCAACTTTCGTGAAAACTAAAAGATTAGGAAGTTGTTAGAAAATTTTATTTGACATTTTTGCTAGGGAAAATAATTAAATATAGTACACTCTGTGTGCAGAGCTATTTAAATATTTTTCATTAAACATAACTTGAGGATAACATAAACATCCCATTAGAGGAAAAAATCATGTAAAATGAAAAATGGGTGAACCATATCTTCCTGTAATAGTTCTTCCCTAGTTTAAAAATCCACTCCCTACTGCAGCATATTAAATCTTTATTTATTATGCTTGTTGGTATTATGCTTCAGAAATAGTTGCTGAAGGTGAAATATATTCTTAATTCTGTAAATCTCTGATGTAGATATTAGTCAAAAAGATTATAGAGTTTTAATAATTTATGCAAAATAATCTGTACAAAAGGATTGTGTTAAATGTATTTTATTATGAAATTTAGTAAAAATAGTAGTAACCACTCAATGTAATACTTGTGAAAACTAGTAACAGCAAGTTTTCACACATATTATGTTGTTTGCATTTCTGACCTCAGTTGTTGTTGATGCTAATGTGCCATACCATGCACATTCAATTGTAGTTTAGTAATTGGATACATTTTTGACCCACAGTAATTTCATCAGAAAACTATAAGTACCCAAAACCTTTTAATGCTATTCAAAATTGCAGAGTCTCCTGGAAGAGCAATAATCACAATAGTATATTATTCAAATGTATAATCAGCTAGTTAAGAGATGCATGCCTTCATAATTCTCTTTGTTTCTCTGGCTATATTTTCCTTTCCTTGTCTGTCTTTTGCATCATAAGTCACTGTCACATCTTGCACAGTCCACGCACAGAGCAGCTAAATTTTCTAAATTTTCAGATATGTTAAAATTATTTTCCAATGTGTGCCTTTTTTCTTCCCTGTTGTTTTCATGTCCTGACTCCTAATGAACACCACTGAGGCCATGAGTACAAAATGCTTTTATACATGTACAGAAAGGCAGAGAGTCAACCAAAGTTCATTGCAAAGTATAAAATAACTAGCAGGAGGAAAAGAGCTGCTTTGATGGGAAAAAAAGTCCCATCGAATTGGGAATAAAAAAAATCTCCCCAAGGGTTTTCCCACAAAAGAAATAGGCTTCAAAATGAGCATGGAAGAGGCTTCCAGCAGCAGGAAGGATCTGAAGTTACATTAGAGTATTTAAATGAAGGGGTAATTGCAGAAGTGACTGAAACCCAAGATTTCCCTTTCCCAAGTAACTGCCCTAAACAACAGGTTGCAATCTCCTTCTGACTACAGTCACGGTCTAGTCAATCAACTCCGATGATTAGAGCATTGGCCTCAGTAAGTGAAGGTTCACATCTTCTTACAGTAAGTAGACTTCTCTTGTCCATATTTTCTTAACATTCTGAATAATCAAAATTCAGCTGTGCTTATGGTTGTGGCTGCTGCTAATCTGGTTGGCTCTTTAGCATTCAATTTTTAGCTGGATTGATAGAGAGGAGGTAATCTATTAAACTAGAGAGACTAAATAAAATTAGGATGATGAAATATTTGCAGTCTACGTACTGTTTATCTTGTGTAAATAGCAAGAAGAGTCACAAATCTGATTTTATTGTAGGCTCTTCAGTAAGAGGTATCGTAGTTACTCAGAAACGTTTAACCAACATAATTTCTTCTCATTTATATCTTCAGGCCAAGTGTGTTAGAATAAATTACCTCAAATCAAGCTTAGATTTAGTGTCTATTTACAAAGAACAATCATTTTTAGCCACTAAATAAATGTGTAGGTGCTATATAAAATTGAAGTACTTTAAATTAGCTGTCATATGTGGAAAAGGTGAAGAAGTTGAGAAGTTTTCCATCATAGACAGTGTGATAAAACCTTGTCTGTGTCAAAGAGGTCATATTGTATGCTACTGCCTTTACTGTGTGTATTAATAAAGTTGTAGCTATTACATTTGCTGGGGTAAACCAGACACTAAACTGAAATCAATATCTCTGTATAATGATCTACAGCTGTAGGAATAGAGTCTTCAATCTGTGAACTAAAAATTAGGTCTTGAATTGAATCTGTAAGCGGGAATGGGTGCCTATGTCCTCTTGTTAAGCTATGGAGTAATCATCATCACTTAGAAGCAAATGTAAATTAACTGTATTTTTTAAATTGGCACGTTTTAGTAACACAGCTTTAGAAGTGAGGGCAGTTATTTCATCAAGCTCTTTATGGTTCTCTGTCTAAAAGAGTGCAGATTTTAGAATAAGATTAGATAATCAGGGAGATTAATTTCTTCTCAAACCATATAATCCCCCAGATGAATAGAAAGTAACTCAAGAAAAACAACTCGCCAATGACAGTATAAAACAAAATCATTCAGTTGTTTATAGGTGTCTTCTTCCAACAAGCTTTTTTTGTGGATCAAAAAAAATATAAAAAAATCTGAAAATCTATTGTGCTTAGTATGAACTCCAAAATAAACTCAACCACTTTCATTAGAATTAAGATTTCAAGTGGGATGTTTTAAAACTGGAACTTTGAATGCTTATGGGATGGGAAATGTAGTCATAGAAAGTCATTACTCAGAAGGGCTAGGTAATTACCTCAGAATTTCTCATAAGAAATGTAATTACTTGATTCTGTCTCTATACTGAAGGGAATCTTTAGCTGTCTAAATAGGGATTATGACATAAAAGTAAGGAAAGGGCCTAGCCTCAGTGTGCAGCAGTTGACAGTCCTTCTAGATGACTATGAAAACTGGAGAAATTTCAAAATACACTGAGAGATACAGGAGTTGGCAAACAACACTTTCAATGGGTGCATAAGGGCTTTGGTTCATTCAGATGCCCAGGAAGAAGACCACATGAAACTTGATGACTGTGTTTAGGTACAGGAACAAATATGAGGTCTTCTTAGGTGTCTGATGAGCTGATGAGAAGTTCCAACTGCTGCAACTGGAAGCTATGGGAACTAATCTGGTTTAATATTAATTGAGTTTAACCATGGACAACAGTGAACAGGCCATCGCCAAGAATCCTTAGCATGAAACAGCACAGTTTTAAGAAAGATCTTCAGTGTGATCTTTATTTGGGTGGGATGGCGTGGAGGGGACACACACTTTCCAACCTATGTATGGAGAAATGTGTCAGTTGAGAGCTTAGACAAATAATAATTATGGTCTATCTGGGCTTCAAATGTGAGGTTCTGAGTTTGTATGTTCATCCACCTCCTTTGGAGCTCCTAACATACTCCTAACACTGGTAGTTCTATGTTAAAAAAAACAAACAAACCTATAACTGGACCTCAAGTTCCAAAGTTTCATTCAGTTTCTTGACAAAGCTAAAGAGGATTTTTTTTTCCCACAACATCACTTCTGTTTTGCTTCTGTTTTCTTTATTAACCTTTCCTAGAAACATCAGTAGCTGACCACCTCTGAAGACAGGCCATTGAGCTGGGTGGCCAGTGGTCTAAGAGCACAAAGAATTCATACAACAACATTTGAAATTTCCTCCACTACTTTCTCTCTGCTTTGATCTTATTACTTTAATTGAACATTTAACGTTGTGAAGATCTAAGTAAACATTGTTAACAGAAAATACACATTTTTGTTGTGGTAGTTCAGAAGGTCTTGCTCAATACTTCCTGTGTTTCGCTGCTATTTCTTCTTCTTTCTGCTGCTTTTCATTCTGTCCAATGCAGAAGAGCTTTCAGGCTACTCTTAAAATCGCTATTTCTGTCAGGTAGCATTTTCCTGTTTTCTTAATTTCTTGCTCTGATTTGCTGCAGTGATCTCACAAATTACTGCATTGACTCTGAGCTTTAACTCATATTCTTTCCTCATGAGTGTGGTACTGTTTAGATTCTATTTGTAAGAGTAATTGTTGAGCATATTTACGATTTTAGTGGTTACGTCATACCAGCAAACGTGCTGTTATGATGTTATTTATCTTCACTGAAAAATATGCCGTATGTATATATATATATATAGCCACTTCAAAGATGTGTTTAGAAAATGCAAGTATATGCATTTTTCCGACAGTTTTGAGACTGCCTTTCTTCATGGGTAGGATTCAGTGATGTGGCTAAATTGCCAGATGTGTTTATTAGCAGCATTTTCTAAGAATTCGTATTCACCTTTATAATCTAGACAAGCCTTCCTATTTCTTTTTCATGCCACTTAAGATACAAATCAGTGTGTACTTTTATCGTAGTTGGAATTTCTTTTCTGATTATATTATTCAACATTATTTAAATATGCCTAACTAAAAGAGAAAAAAAACCCAACAAACAAAACAACAGTAAAACCAAAAGCCTGTCTGCTTATGTAAAGCAGTGGTAAAAGAAACAGAATTCAAATCTTGCTTACTTGCAGGGATAAAATATATATTTATAGCCTGCATGGCAAATTGTTGCAATACTCTTCATAGAGGAAGAAACTGCAGGTAAAGTTGATCTAAAGAGTTCCTTATCTGAAGTCCTTGAACACAAAGGGAATCTGGAAATCCGGAAAGAGAGAGGGGCATTGGGACAGCTCTGATGTACCCTTACAATCTCTATTTCAAAGCTCACTTTAAATGCATAATCCCAGAGTTACTGAGCTCCAGGTTTTCCTTTGTGGCAGTTGCTGATGATTAGGATTAGCAATGGACAGCTGTGGATGGTTTACAACATTTTTTATTCCCTCTTTTCTTGGTGGTTAAGCAGAGAGAAGAGGGAGTGTCTCATTTGGAGAGAGGAGAGTTGCTGTAGGAATGCGATTATTGAAATGTAATTTTATTTCTGGAAGATACATGTGCAAACTAAACAAGGCCTGTTAATAAGTGAGTATTTTGATCCCATGGCTCTAAATTCCCTTTGAATGTTATTGGGGGAATATGGCTGTTACTCCTCATCAAAGGTTGCAGGATTTTTTTTTCAAGAAAACTGAGAGCTATCTGAATAGCACCTTTTGAAAATGTTTTTCCTGAAGTCAGAAAGAAATGCACATATTTGTATTTCATATGAAGCATAGGTCAAAAGCTGCTTCATCTAAGAAACTGGGGCAAATACTTTATATATTTGTATATTATTTGTATATTTCACGGAAAGATTTGGATATTCTATATTTGGTTATTAGGAAAAACTTCTTCACGGAAAGAGTAGTGAGGCATTGGAACAGGCTCCCCAGAGAGGTGGTTGAATCATTGTCCCTGGAGATCTTAAAAAACCGCACAGATGCGGTGCTCCAGGACATGGTCTAGTAGGCATGGTGGTGTTAGGTTGACGGTTGTACTTGATGATCTCAGAGGTCCTTGCCAACCTTAGTGATTCTATGATTCTATAGCAGAATATTTATCTGAAGACAAATTGCTGTAAAAATAACTGAGATTCTGTTATAGGTGAAATAGGAGGAAAAGGCAAAAGAGGGAGGCAAAGAGAGGAAGAAACCCTATTTCTATTATCAGTGTCCTTTATACAAGCACATACTCATGCGGCTGTTATTCTGAGGAGCACATACTGCAGTCTCTTTGTGTAGTCTAATCTGAAATGTGATATCTGCTGCACTTCTGCCAAAAGAAAAATCATTTATCAGACAGTAAAAGAGGTTTGACTTACCTGATTTGGTGTTAGAAACATATTACATCAGTTCAATGCGTCTATCCTAGAGCCACCTGATAGTCTCTAGTCAACTTTGAATCACAGAGTCATGTGGATGCTCAATGTAACAGTATGAATGGATTTTAAATGAAAGGGAATTCTGGTGCTGAGGGAGCCATTTCCTAAAGTGTGGGATGTTTTGTAAACTCATATTTATTGTTGTCTTTTCTGTGTATTTTGCTGAATTGTACTTGGTAAGTTGTCTTCCACATGAAAATTAGTACTTGGGAGAGAAGAATGGAACAACATTGCACATAGATAATATTTATCCCTTGCCTGAGAACACTGTTCATTAAGCTGCACGCATGAATGAGTGGCATAAAAATTTCTGTCTTGGTAATGCCTGATTTGCCACCAGTTGCTTGAAGTTACATGGTATGTTGGAAGAAAACAGCCATTTCTTACAAAACACCTGATGAGAAAGGCAGGGGTTGGAGCAGTGACTGAAAACAGAAGGGCAGTATTGTATTCAGGCGTTTGCGTGAGTTCTGTTTCATCGGCAAAAGTGGATTTTTTAGTAGAGAGATGGCACCACAGCACTAGTCATTGCGATTGATACTGATACAATAAAAATGCATTTGACCAAAATTTTCCTCTGTTCAGAGTCTTAAAAGTGTTTAATCACCCAAAGATGTAGGAATTAGGCACTTTTCTTAGGACTTTCCATAACCCATCAAATATTAAGCACAAGGAAATTAGACCAGGAGCAAAAAAATGCCTCTGGGTACCCTGTATATAAGTAGGGCACATCTGCAGCCCCATAATATTCTTATGATGTAACTCTTTGAGGAATTGCCATGAGCTCTCTGCAGTGCAAAGACATACCAGGACTGCTCAGAAGCTCTGCAGAAGTAAAACCCTAATATTATATTCAGTCATAGGAGGAAAAGAGTAAGTGTCATTTCATTATCCTTTTATTTGACATTCATTTTCTTTCATCAGTAAAAAATTCTTCATAATAGCAACTACTAGTTCTTGCTTCTTAATAAAGCGTGAAGGATATTTCATTGAATTTTATAATTAAAAGTATCTTCAAACATATTCAAAAGAGGCCAGTGCTATTTAACCAATTAGATCATAATAACCGTCGCCAACTGCAGGGGTGGTTTTTGCAGCATCTCTTGCTTCTCTGCTGAAATTGCGAACAATGGCTATGTGAAGCTTTGGGAAGAAAGAGAGAGGCTAATTTTTTTCAAAGCCTGAAAACTTTCTGCTCTTTGTTGTCACATGAGACTTTGGCAAGGAAAAATATTTTTTTGTTTGGTTTGGTGGGGTTTTTTTGTTTGTTTTGGTTTTTTGTCTTTTTTAGTTTTCATTTCTGAGCTGCCTGACTCTTGTGCAGACCCATCTATAAAAATGAAGATGGACAGAACAGCCTCACGTAGCCCTGGCTGTTGCGTGACAGATAATGTCAGAGCTGCCCCCCAGGCCTGACCAAGCTTGGCTTCATGATGGTAGGTGCTACAACTGCCAAAACCAAACAGCATTGTCTGGTTTTCGGCTGGATAGACAGACTCTGCCATTTCAGGTTAATATCAGGATGTTACGTGGTGGGAGATGGGCACAGGCCAAGACAGATTCAACTTCAGTGGCTTAGTGGGAGTGCAAATGTGACAGTAACACAACTGGCAACTTCTGGTAGCAAGATAAAAATTTCCAGCAGTGCATGGTTTGTTTATCTTGACCGTGAAGACTCCTCTGTGGCACGTGATACTGCTGCAGGAAAAGTCAGGACCTGTCTTCTCTGCCCAGCACTGGGCACTGGAGGTCACTGCAAAGCAGAGGAAACGGCAGAGGATGGCCAAGTCCATGCTACCTAGTTTGTCCTAAACCTTTCATCAGGTGGCCTCCTGGGATTAAACTGGACATCTGGTAACTTTGACACTGAGCCCAGTCTAAACTTCAAGTATAATCCCTACACAGCTTTATAGAGGTGGAAAAAAGCATTTTTTTATTTCTTAGGCTCTCAAGATTTTAAAAGCAGGGGTTGTTATTGTAAATTATTAAATTAAACTCTGGAAGGGGTATACAGGAAAGGTTGAATACCAAGAGCTACAGTCCATTCACACTGCCACCAGCTACTGTGTTTATATCACGTTCTTACAAACACATCTCTGGGGACTTGGTCCCAAAGGTCTAAACCTTCTCTGAAGTTATTCCCAAGCATCCAGTTCAGCTGGGAAATCTATGACTTTATGCCCAGGAAAAGCGAAGTTTTTGATATCAATGCTATCTTATAAGCTTGTGAAGCCCCAGCTGATGTAACTGAGAAGATATTAGAGAGAAGATGTTAAAGCCCAACCGTGTTAGCGGATCGTTTTTGAGGGTTCATACTGTTCATACAGTTTGGCTATCAAATTCCCATTGAAAAATTGACTTTGCTGAAAGATAACAGTAATTCTACTTGGCAAGGCATTGTCTCTGATGGAAATAAATTAAAGCAATGTGTCACTGACAATGTTTTCATTCATTTATTGCTGATTGTCTCTGGTTTGTAAGGGCAGACCACAGCAGCTTTTAATTCTTTTAAGTACTGTCAGAAACTGCATAAATTACAACAATTTGGAAAGGAGACAAGGACTGTGTGTGAGTCCAGTCTGCCATATAAAGGATATTAGTATATATATATATGCATCAGCTGCAGATGTTCAATGTACATGTACAGATTTTTTCATGTACTAGGTAGGTCAAGATACTTTGCTTTTACAAAATTTCTTAGATTTCAGAATCATTCACTTTTATAAAGCATACTAGCACTTTGCAGATGTAAAGACCTGTAGCTCCAGTACTGTTGGAATTTTTTTAAGAAAGTTCCAGAAGGCTTTTTCTCAAGTGGGGAAGAGTTTGTGGCAGCAATCAAGCTTTCAAAGCCCAATCTCCTGTATCAGCACTGTTTACAAGACAAGATTTGTATCTCAGTAAAAGGACATGTTTGAAGAGCTTGTGGAAAAGAAGAGTAGGGGTAAACATAAAAAGAGGAGGGTGTAACAAAAAACAATATATTAAATATAATAGACACAAAGCAAAGAATCTTTTGACTGCAATTTTTCCAGGTCTGCTTTCATCTCCTGCCCAAGGCAGTTTTGCTTTTGTCACCTTCAGTTGTGACTCAGGCACTCAGTCTTCACCGAATTTTGGTACTTAGTACACCACCATTTCACGTTTTAGTACAGCCTTCATCTCCTCTGTCCCTGTTGCCAGGTGAAGGTGTAGATCAGCACTGATACTAGCAACAAATTAAAGCAACTGCTTATCAGAGAGCTGCACAGGACTGAAGAGAATACCAAACATTTATGAATGTGTCTACTCCAGTATAAATCCTGGAATGAGGAATATACTTAAGGAAATGATCAGTTGATACATAGGATGCATTTTCAGCATTCCTGCCTTATGAGTATAAAGTACACTGCTCACAACTGTGTATGTCTTTTAATTTACACTCACTACCACAGCCAACCTGTAGGGGTAATGAGATAAGACGACATTCGTTTCTGACGTTTTACTTCTGCCAGTACTCTGCAAGCAAACAGCAGGCCACCCAAGTAGCTCATTTTTCATATATACAACTGCAGGGGGGTCAGAACTGCTTTGTTTTACTGCAAAGCTTTAAAATTAATCTGGCTTGCTAACTCCTGTTCTTGTCACCTCTTGTTGACATAGAAGAATTTACTGCTGAGGGGCCAGATGTGATGACAAACACCTGGGAACTCGATGATTGTAATTAAAAGCTAAGAAAATGTGGCTCATTGGAAGGCCTGTCATCCTTCTGTTGGACAAACTGATATAAGGTTATTAGTGCTGGTCAGTCTGGTGTTCCTGTCTCCTTAGGCCACAGTGTAGCAAGGATATTCTTTTAAAATCAGGAGTACTGCATAAGTTGCGATGCAATGCTGCCTTCAAAGAGTCTTTGTTTGCGATGGATACAGTTATTTAAACTCCTGGAAATTTAAGCGTTTCTGAATCTGTGCATATCTTGATTGTTATATATCAATGGCTTTTAGTCGCTCAACTTGGAGGAATAATTAGACAGTTTTCACAAAGTATGAAAGACATTAAGAATTTTTTCTATTTATGAGGTGGAACTTTGATGATGTTAAATTGACTGTGAACTTCATGACCGCTAAAAATAAAAAAAAGCCCACCAAAAAACCCCCCACGAAACACCCAACCCTACCACCACTAGATGGCATTGATTCAGCATCCAAACTTAGAAACAGCCTCCAGCTTTACCACATTTAAACCTCATTTCAGTGACAGCTTTAATATTAAAAGCACTCACAAGCATTGTTCTTCATTTTCCTTTATGGGTACACTATCCATCCTTTCTGTCTGTCTCGGAGTGTATGATTGGTATGCATTGTCAAACAGCATCACTGCTGAGGTGGATACATTTTTAAAGATGGATGTCAGAGAAAAATTTCATTCTGATGCTATTCAGTCACTGCTGCCTCCTTGCAGTCTGGGGAACCTTTGAGATTGTCAGGTTCTATACCAAAATCCAGCGCAGCATGCGGTGAACTTTGTCAGTAACTGCAGGAGGTTGGAGGTGTACTGTTTTGGTATCAATAATTCCAAGAGCTGCTGTTCTGGATGTCTCGGTGAACCTCGGATTTTCACAGCCAGCAGCTGCCTCAGTCACCACAGAATTGCTCTTCATGGCCTGGAGGAGACTCCTCTCTCTCTAGACAAGGAACCAGAACTGGGGATTTAATCCCAGTATTTTCTATCTTTCCCACTGACATGGTGGAAATATATATCAGCTCCTACCGCTGCCTCCTGTATGGGCTCTGACCTGAAACAAGAAATTATTTCTGTTCTTGCTCATTCTGTGTCTGCTGCTTAAGGAGTGAAACCAGTGTCTGCTGCCTGCACCATTCCTAGCTTCATGTTTGGTACTTTGCCTACCAGACATCTTGGTGGGGAGTAATGGGAAAGGGAATGGTGACCTTTTACTTCTGGGATGGCAGCTACCCTGGGAAGATGCACTTATGAAGACAGACCTTCCTAAAAGGTGGTGGTGCCTACATGACTGACTGGACACAAATATTCCCACATCCTCTGAATCTCAGATCCCTGCTGTGCCCAGCACAACTGCCTTGAAGTTTTGTTCCCCTACGCAGGACTGGGATGGAAAAGGCAGCGTCTCAGGATGGCACTCATGTTCAGGATGCAATTTGGGCCTTCACTGCTGAAGGTGTGAGTATGTCAAGTGTCCACACACATGTGTGCATGGCACAACTCAATCCACCACCCATGGTTACTGTGACTCTGACCTCTTAAGACTCTATGCCCTTTTTTGTCCTTTCCTGTAGGCTGAGATGTGTTGTACCAGTGGCCCTGAGGACATTAGGCAGAACTAGGTCTAAATGGTCAGACAGGAAAAATGTGACTTATGAGCAGCAATACTGCACAGCGCAGGAGAAAGAAGGGGAGCTGTGGGCAGGGCAGAGGAATTAGCTTGTTTTCTACTCCACTCAGAGCTGGCAGGGGAGGGGGAAAGGAAACACGGGAAGGTCTGCTGCAGCCTGGGGGAATGAGACTGGATAAGAGCTTGGAGGCAGATCCTGCAGGTACCTCCTGTGAAGAAAATCTTCTCTTCTTTCTCCTACCATTAGTTCAAGAGCTTCTGGCTTGTTTCTCTCCCACAAAACCCTCCTTTTCAGCTATCAGAAGAAATGATTCATGTGTTCTGTCACCAGGCTCTGCCTGAACACCTCGTTTTGAAAGTAAATGTGAAGACAAATGTTCACCAAACATTACAAGATCATTACAAGATCAAAGCAATTTAGAGGAGCCAGACTCACTTTTAGTCATGACTTGGTCATAAAGAAAACTAAGTCCCACTGGCATTTGAACAATCCTAAGGACTAGGACCATGAAAGAACAAACCTGCCTCGTCAGCATGTCGAAATCCGTACTCCACAAAGCCCTGCTAGACTTCCCCATGTTCCAAAATTGCCATCCATATCCTTCCCTGCACACTTTCCAGATTGTTTCTTAACAAGCTGAGAGCATCTTAAATCTTTGGTAACACTGAAAGCCAAGATAACTATTCCATACTGCAATTACATTAGATTTCAAAAAAGATCTCGGGGGCCCAATCTGGTTTGTCTTTCTCAGAACACACTTAACAGCTTTGGTCGTAAAGAAAACTCAGGGTGTAGGAGGCTGAAGGCAGAGCAGATAAACACCTGTATCCTGTGAACTGTAAGGAAGTCAGAGTGCCTTCCTGTAATAGGAAAGATTCAGTTTCAGGTCACTTTTCTCTTTGCAAGGACTTCATCCTTCATCTCCCTCCTGAAGGCTCCAAGTTATCATTGGACCGTTAGATTTCTTTTGTGGCTTTCACCATTAGTGCCTAAATCAGGGTTGAAAATGGACACAGGCTTTTCAGAGCCTGCAGGCGCACTGCTCAAAGGTCTTCACAAAACTACACTCTAAAAATAGCATTAGTTCCAGCAGTTTTATGGGGTTGTTTCTAAGGAATTTTGATCTCTTCTTCCCAAATAGCTATGGTGACTTTTAGTGTTTTATTTCCTCAGAAAACTGCTCATAGTATGTTGGCACAGAAGTATCCACCTAGTTTCTACTACAAAGATAGACTAATCTCAGCTCATAAATTCTGCCAATAATGAAAGCTAATTTTACTACAGATTACAAGCACATGGGTTGAGGGGGTAGGTTGGACGGATATAACACTGAGGCTGGATGACTCCAGGTGCCAAAACTTGCCAAAGTGTGCAGATGAGGTGGGAGAGACATGGAAGGAAGAGCAGTTGGATTTTGTGAGGTCTCAGAGACTCCTTATACTTCCATGGTGAAGCATTTCAGTAATCTGTAAGTGTTACACGACATACGCATTTATTTCTGGCATTCCAGATGTGTGTTACTTGCAGTATCACGCATGAAGCTTGATCTCTGCCTGATGAAAGGAATACAGAATGTGTGACAAAGAAGCACTGCCCTAAACACTCTGTTCTTCAGGAGTGAATGAAGGGGGAAAAAAAGAAAAAAGTGCTCAATGAGATGCAATTTTCATAGTTTGCCTGTTAGCAATGAATCACAACTGTTTAAAAAGTGGTTTTATTTACTGTGAATGAGAGAGAGATGATCGAAGATTTTTTTCAACTCACACTTTTTGTGTGAACTGTAATGGTCCCTGGACATTGTTGTGAGAACACATTATGGGTCTACTTTTAATTCAGTGCTTGTTCAGTGCTCTTTCCTCCCTGAATAGAGATTGACTTGATGCCACTGGATGAATCTGTATAAGCATAATATAATCTTTCTTGTTGACTGGACTTCCATAATCCAGTTTGTTCCCAACCAGAGAGATTATGTCAACTTTATGCCTTTCAGAAGACATTTCGCAATATTTCAGCCAAGTCATTCCTCTGGTGTCCTGCAGCCTGTATCAGTTAATCTATTTACGAAAAAAGGTTTAATTAGTTCAGCAGAAATTTTAAGGATCCTGTCCAACTTCTCTCAGCCTTTTGTCAGGGAAGTTTGTTGAGTCACATATTCACATTTCAAATATCATAGCCCTGCTGCAGTTATTTTCAATGATCATGAGAAGTATTCATTTAGGCTCTGTATTGTAATTAATCTGTGTCACAAATTTACACATCCTGCAGCTGAGGTTTCCTTTTATAAGAACAACCATTCTGAAGGCTACTCCTTGAACACAGCCTCAAGACAGTTTCCACATGGTTGGCTACTTTACATGGAAATTGGTGAACCGCAAGAGGTAAGCACAATTGCTACAAGAGGAACTGGGGCTGTCAATGAGCTCATGAGACTGATTCATAAGCCTCTGACATAATACTGTGAAACCTGAAGCACAGGCACTGTAAATCATAGGAAGGGTTCGTGACTGTAAACGTCCAAAGTCATCTAGCTGAGAGGTCTCTGAAAGATGGGCGGGAAGTGCAAACTAATAGGAAACGTAGGTTGAGGAGACTGTTCTCTTCCAGTTTGTTTACTCTGAAAAAGACATTACTGCTGTACACAGCTGCAGATCAACATACTAATATGAAACTTGCCTCAGTGTCTAACAGCTTGGGCCCACAAATCCCCGCAAAACCCAGTGGTTAATTTTATAGTCAAAGCGAAAAAAAATGAAAGGAAGAGATGTCAAGCGCAAGGCTCAGCATGGTGCCTGGAGCAGCTCCAGACACCTATGTTGCTGAGATGTGTGAAGTGTAGCTCAGTCACCTCTGTCTCTGCTATGGTGACAATAACCACATTCGGGATGTCTTCGTACTCCGTCTGCTCTCCTGGCCCACAGCATCAGGTCTATTCCTGACCAAGGCCCTCCCCACCTTAGTCTTCGCAGGTGATGTTGCTGCAAAGGTTGATGCCACACTGCCACAGCTGGCCCAGGCACCCGTGATGGTGGCATGCCCCCTGTCTCTGCAGTGCTTTGTTTTCCCCTGCAAGCAACAGCAAACAGAAAAGCACAGTTTATTCTAGTAAATTTAACATACACAGTACACTCCCTGGCACAGAGAGGCTGGCACAGAGCAGCCCATATGTATTTTAAACTCTTTTATCCTTCAAAAGTGTCTGGCAGCATCCAAACTGTGTTTTGGGGATGGTGCCTGGCCCACACTAACACCCTAGCTGTGCTGTGTATTGCCGGTGTGATCCCCATGGCAGGGACCACACTGTTCAGCACAGAATATTGATAGTGTTCCCTGACACCATTTAGCCATAGGCAAGGAGAATTTAGACTAAATTTTTCTTATATTTATCCAGAACTGGGTATGCTTAACATACGGAGCATTAGAGTTAAGGTTTGGGTTAATTCCTCCCATAACTTAAAGAGAGCTTATCTTACCAACACCAAACAGGACTATAAACCTTTTGCAATATACGGTGATGAAACATTCATTGCACAGGAATAAAAAAGCAGCAGCCACTCTCATGTCTCTTGTGCATAAATAGCCTTCAGAGCACTGGGAACTTCACTGCACAAACAACTCTTCATCGTATGAAATGAAATTAAATGGTATGAAAATGAAGTTCCCTTCCAGACTGGTGTATGAAGCACCCATAAACTTGTGGATGTTTATCATGACACAGATGTGACTCCAGCTTCTAACCCAAGATAAATGAAATTTAATGCACAAACACAGAAAGCAATAGTACATGGAATACAATAGACCTCTGAAGATGTTTTCATAATTCAGCAGAAGTAAAGCCAATTAAGTCTATCTAATCAACGTGCACCAAGTACTACAAGAAGAAATCACAAAGATATCTGCATGAATAAGATTCTTTTCCCTTCCCATTGTGCTATTCATACTCAAGAGATTGTATTTAAATGATCTTTCTTTCATTTCAGAAAATCAGCATGTCCTAAGAAGTGCAGAAAGGAGTGAAGTAAAGAAAAATTGTGCCATCCATCAGAGATGTTGATTTGGTCATACTTACCATATTTGCTTGAAACATGAGCTATCCTGGGGCAACATAAGCATTCTTGTTTTTCTAAATGCTGTTCACTTGTGTTGCATGCTGGTGAATGGCTGACATCTGCCCCTTTCTTCCTGAGATTAATCACTGCCCTCCATGTTCTGCCAACAACAATCTTTTTCCTTTTTTTTTCCTCTCCATGTATTTCAGCATCTATAGTATCTGTATCTTTGAAAAACCGTTACCTCGGGCTGTTTTTTCTTTTTTGTACTTTGGCACTGAAAGTATTATTGTTTTTATGAGCTATCAAGTACACGGCTACAAGATCAACAGAAATATTTTGAGAAGAAGAGGCATTATTAATTTTAGATTCCCACGTTTCTTGCCAACCTTTAGCTTTTTACTTGCAGAAGAGCAAAGCAAAAACATTATAAAACATAAAAGAAACCCTCAGCTTTTGACCTGAGGGAAATTACATACCTTCATTCTCAACTTCAAAAGTGATTATCAGTTTTAACCTTTCAAAAAACATCTGTGACTTGAAGTAAACAGTACCTGGTTAATGAGGTTATCTAATGTAGTCCAATGTACTTGTAAAGGCTAATGATGATCAGTACATGGGCTTAAGGGATTTTTACATTGAACTACAGATTCCTCCTGCAATTTTTTGTGAAATTGTAACTCTGTTTATTGTTTTCTACAGAAATTTACTTTACAGGGATTCTCTTTGCTGCTGCTGTACAGAAACAGTATACTCAAGGTTGCAGCTCTGTCTGCAGCTGAAATCTGGTTCATTTATAGTTCTGAGGATGGCATGATAAAGTCAATTGACTGATGTTACTGCAGCATTTAATGTACTGTGAGCTAAAACCACAGATAATGTTTTCAATAATTCATAATTTGGGGGACACACAGGGCAATGGGACTTTTTTTTCCCCCCCAAGAAAACTATGATGCAAGATGTAACTAATAGGAAGGCAGATTGGAGGTTTTCAAATGTCAATGGGAAAAAGAAAAAGGCAAGCCAGTCAAGGCTTACCTGTCAAGCAGGATGGTCTTACTTGGCCATGGAAGACATAAATACCAGAAACTATAGGTAAAACTAATTCAATGAAAGTTGCCATTTTATATTGACATGAACATAAAATAAGAAAGAGGATGCAGAAATAAGAAGGCCAGTATTTTAATAAGATATACAGATTATAACATGGAGATAGAAAGTCTGTATACATTTTGTCTAAAATATGCTGTGTTAAATGGCCTTGTATAAAACTGTCTTAAACTTCCATTCTGTAGAAATGCCACTTTCCGGTCTATGGAATCTTTCCCTTAGACTCTATGATGTTTTCCTGTCCGCTCCCATTGGTACGAGGGCTGCCCCTCCAAAATGCCATGTTATTCCTGGTCATGTCTGAGACAGTCTGAAAACATTACATAAGGTACAAACTTGTTCATGATACAGTTATCTTCTACCACAAACTATTGCTGCCTGTCCTCCATATAAAGCACTTTTGCACCGTCATACACAGCAATTCAACAAACTCATTTTCACGCAGAAATAATGGTAACAGTAGCAGGCCTCCTTAGTCTAATTAATTGCTGTAACATCCCTGCTTACTCGGATTTTACAGCAGATACTATTTCTGGTGTGGTAACAAGTTGCAATTTATTATTTTTTTTAATCTTCCAGCTGTGTACACAGTATGTATCAATGCTGCTATAAAACATGACACAGATAAGTTCTGAAAGAACAGGACAGAGACTTTTATATATTAATATGTATTCAGCTTATAGGATTCTGCTGCACCATCGTGTTTTTCATGGCAGGTGGCATAGCTACATCCTGAATTATAGTAGTAGGAAGAGACTTTCAGTGAAATTTGTAAATTCTTAGACAGACATCTATAAAAATATCGAGTCCATATTACTGGAGCACACGATTTTTTTTTTTGGTAAGCTGATAGCTGGGAGACATGCACTGAAAATATCATTTACTCTTCAGTGAATGACTGAATTTGACATTTTTCTGACTATTGGATTTTCCTACTTATTAGTTTTGATTGAAAGGATAATTTTCCCAAATTATACTCTGTGCATTTAAGATTTTCAGCTTCAGGTACATACTGAAATTAATTTTTTTAAAAGGAATGCAATTTTACTGAATTGAAAAGTCATAAAATCCTTCTAAAAATACATCCACAGTCCCCCTAACTGTGCTCATATTTTCTGTGCATTCTTAAAAATTATTACACTTCAAGATACAATTGTTTTAGGCTCCTCAAGGACTCATAGCGATTGCTAGCATGTTTGAGAAAGCTGAGAATCTCTTTTTTCTGTAGGATAAAATACACTTGTAGAACCATGATATGAGGTCTTGTGAATGTGTGTAATACACACTACAGGGCATTAGTTTGAAAAGTGTCTGCCACTGTCAGTGTCGTATCTTCGTTGTCTATAATAATTCTCCCATTGTTCTGACAGACTTAATCTTCTCACATCTGATATAGGAGCAATATCAGAAAAGATAGGTATCAAGAAATATAGCCAATTAAAGAAAACTATATGACAACCTTCAATTTAGTTGTCTGTTGTCTGGCTGATAGCAGTTAATTTACTGTCTGTGTGTGACAGAGCAGATAACAACACATCCTGTGCAGTCTGATGCCCTTTTGGGGCTGAATCCAAGAGCGTGTCATTGCTAAAGAATGTGCCCTTTTCAGAACTGCCAATAAAACAAGACATGCACCAAAACTGCCTGAACATGTAAATAAATATGATAGTGTTTTTGCCGAGAATTGAGGGAGGATCCTGGCTGGTTACGGCATTGTTTGTTGGTAGCTTTGTGTTGAAGTCATGGTTGGAAGTAGTTACAGAGCCCAGCTTCTGAGAAAGATCTTACTTATCTCCTTAGGTAAAATTCCCTTAAAACTGTGGAAATCCGGGGTGCATCAAGCATGGCATTGCCAGCCACTCTAGGGACATGATTGTCCCACTCTACACAGTGCTGGTGTGGCCTCAACTAGAGTACTGTGTGCACCACAGTACGAAAAGGACATAAAAGTATTGGAGAGTGTCAAAAGGAGCACAACAAAGATGGTGAAGGGTCTAGAGGGGAAGACATACGAGGAGACTGAAGTCCCTTGGTTTGTTGCCTGGAGAACAGGAGACTGAGGAGGGACCTCATCGCGGCCTACAGCTTCCTCACGAGCGGGAGCGAAGGGGCAGGCGCTGATCTCCTCCCTCTGGTGACCAGCGATAGAACCCAGGGGTATGGCNTGGGTAGGGTTAGGCTGGTGATCAGGAAAAGATTCTTCACCGAGAGGGTGGTGGGGCACTGGAACAGGCTCCCCAGGGAGGTGGTCACAGCACTGAGCTTGACTGAGTCCAAGAAGCGTCTGGACAACACTCTGAGTCATCTGCTCTGATTGGGCTGGTCCTGTGTGGAGCCAGGAGTTGGACTCAATGATCCTTATGGGTCACTTCCAAGTCAGGTTATTCTATGATTCTATGAAATTTGGTGAAAAAAGTACATAAAGGTAATTATAATTAGTTTATATATCATATTGATGACATTGGCTCTTTTCTCTGACTGCTTACCTGAGATGAGAAAAATGAATGTTTGTGAATCTCAAAGATTATTGTAGTTACCTTGAGCATTTTTACCTGGAAGATTTTACAGATGCCATTTACTAAAATAACTTCTTTTTTTAATAAGCATTAAACACAAAATTTAAAAAAAAAATTCTAGCTAAAAATTGAGAACATCTAGAAAATTATCTGTTATTGCTAATTGCACTGATGTTGGTCTTTCCAAATTTCTATGCACAATACTGCCTCCTACTTTGACTTCATTGACTGATGCAGTTATTAACATCTCTTTTTTTTTGTTAACTAGGCAGTGTATTTATTCATCTTGAGCATGTAAAATGCTGAAATCTATCAATCATCATATCTGTTTTGTCTTACTCTATAAAGAGTATACTTATGCACCCACTCAGATATTAATGTTGCACTGTTAGTAATTTTACAAGAGTCTAAACGTAACCATTAAACAGCTTAGAGTTTTCCATTTAGGGAAGTAGTTGTTTGCAGCTCTACTCTAAGATAACACTTCATTTCCAAGAGTAAATCAATCATACTTATTTAAACAGATTCAGAAGGAGAGGGATGTTTTCGTTCTCTCTGTCTCTTTTCCCATGGCTGGAGCAGCAAAGACAGCACTCAGCCCTGAAGGGTCATGGAGGGCAACAGTGAACCTGCACCCTCCATACAGATGCCACAGCCTCATTGTCGTGGTTTTACCCCAGCCGGCAGCTGAGCACCACGCAGACGCTCGCTCCGTCCCCCTCATTGAAAAGGGGGAGAGAATCAGAAGAGTGAAAGTGAGAAAACTCGTGGGTTCAG
>VWZZ01002590.1:133967-149653 GCA_013399095.1 Psophia crepitans
CCCTTTGGTCAGTGGGGGTCAGCTGCCCTGTCTGTCCCCTCCCAACTCCCCGCACACCCCCAGCCATCCCGCCGGCGGGGCGGTGCGAGAAGCAGCAAAGGCCTTGGCTCTGTGTGAGCATCGCTCAGCAACAGCAAAAACATCTCTGCACTATCAGCGCTGCTTCCAGCACAAACCCAAACACAGCTCCACACTGGCTACTGTGAAGAAAATTAACTCTTTCTCAGCTGAAACCAGGACACTCGTCCAGAGTGCCTGTACAGAAAAGTCCCTGGTCCAGGCTGTGTTTGGGAGAGGGCAACTTGACATTGGCAGTCTATATGTACAGGTGTCTGAGGGACAATGCTTGCATCCATACGTTGCTTCTGTTTACCTTATCTGTCCATGTGCAGCCAACTTTACTGAATATTACAGGGCACAGTGATAGTATCAACTCTTAATGCTTTGTTATCATTTGCTATCTTGCATGCTCAAAATTTCAGGAGGTTGTGTGTTTTGTACATCGCCTCTCTGGCATGACTAACAGCTTCTAGATCTCAGTTTGAGCCTGCAGACAGCTTGCAAGCAAGATTTAGGAAAAACAGCTTTGCTCAAAAGGGGAGTCTTCTGAAACACAAATCTCCTGGCAGTATTCTTTTCATCTCTCAACTGTTTTTTTTCAGCCCTTTACTCTGCTGCCTTCTTTCCACCTTAACAAGAACATCCTAGCCAAAAATTGTTGCTTCACAAAAATTAGCCTCATAATGAGACTCACTAAAAGAGCTGACCCAGACATCTTCTGGTGCTATGTCAATTTGCATGTACAGAAGGCCAACAAGTTTGAATCTCAATTTCCTATCAGCATTTACTCAATAAGTCACCAGCACACCTGAAATCTTGTCTCCTCCTTCTCATTTTTGCATGCAGCATTTTACAACTCTGTGCACAGTGAGCTACAAAAAGATCTCTTCTGTAAGACCCCCCTCTGTGCACTGGAGTATGAATTTCCTACTCTTCATCCGCATCTCTGCTGCATGGTTCACAAGACATGAGGCTTTCATGTTGCTTTTTGTCTGGGTAGTCTGTTCCAAAATTGCCTACCTATCTTCCCTCTGTGATGTTGCTTATTTGATATGTGTGAAGGGAATACATTACTTCCAAACTCCCAGATTTGAATCAGTCTTGTATTTTGTAAGGATTTTGGTAGATTTTATCTTCATGGCCAGCTTAAAATAGAAAGATGGCTTAAGCAATTACCTCTTTTTCCTTCTTTTCTTTATCCCCTTACACTGTTTTTGTTTCTTTGTTACTAGATTGCCTGATATTGTGGATTTTTTTTCCAAATCTTCTCTCTTCACCTCCTCTAAAATCCCCTTTTCACTAAATCCCGTCAGTCTCCTTTCTGTTGTCACCACTTTCTCCTACACTGTTAATCACTTCTCACTCCTGCGGTAACCTGTTATTTCAGGTCCTTATTCTTCAGTCTTCTTTTCAGGCCAGCCAAAGCACCATAGGCAAAAAACTTTGCTTCCTACTAGCCTGTGTTGGTATGGACTCGGTCTCTTTTTATAACTCACTTTCAAAGCTCACCTTCACTCTCACTTGCGAGTCAGTTTTCCACTCTTCCTCATGAGGGATTTCAGCTCTGTTAAGGTGGGAAAAGCAGCACTGAATAATATTGTGGTGCTTACGAGTAAGAATGAAGGAGGGTTACATAGATACTGACAGTGATACTTCAGGGTCAAACATAGTGAAAAAGGGTGACATTTGCTAAAATGTTTAAAAAACATACAGTGAAGGCAAGGAGAGGAAGACTCACGAATGGGGTGAATTTTTCCAAGGTTTGTGTGTGCAGGCATCGGGATTTCTGTATTTTTGCATATAGCTGTATTTGTGCATATCTGTAGCTCTTCCCCTACTGATCTACAAAGTGTCCTTTTTTTTCGCATGTCTCAGTTTACTGGGTAATTTGAATTTTTGGTTCCAAAAACCACAAAGATTTGCAGGTGTCGAAGGAAACAGTGGGGAAGCCAGAAGTTTTGCAAAGCCGTCCTGAAACCTCTACCACAGTAATTAAAGTAAAGCCTTAAGACACACAAAAAATATGGCTAGGTGAAAGTTTTGTTATAGCAACACCTGAAATATACAGAAATAAGGCTCTGAGGAAAAGGGAAATATATCTAAGGTTTCTTAGAGTTTTTAATGGAAGTTGAACTCAGGGCAAAAGAAAGAGAAGATTTAAGGTAGAGAGCTGTGGAATTTTAAGCTCATAATTTTTTTAAAAAAGCAACAAAACAACAGACAAATCACTGTGAGAAGGTACATGAGGGATTAAGATGATATGGCTCTGAGTTATAATCCTAGGTGGAGTATTAATAATACTGACAATTTATGCTTGTGTGTGTGTTCATGAAATAGGTACATACATGTGCGTATGTATAGATCGATGTTATCCAGACTTGGTCTTGGTTGGTTGGTGGCTTATAGAAACTAATTCTGGATTTTTTTATACCCCAGATTTCAAAAATGAGACCCAAAGGAGATACTGAATCACAGTCTGTAAGAAAAATTAGTTTTGTTATTGAGCAGGTTTTACTTCAGTTTTGTTGAGCCCAGCTTAATTCATGTTGCTATTATGAGGAAATGATTGTTTGTATCTCTCATCTTGTGTGTATTGGAAAATTGGCAGCGCTACCTTGTAATTCATCACTTCTTGTGAGTCAGGGGACAATGCAGCTTCAACTGCAGGACAACGAATTATAGAGAGTCATAAAAACAAAATATCACATCCCTCTGAGCTGAATCAACCTAACAACAGAGGCCTTACACAAACTTTGCCGAAATATGCAGAAGAATTGGTGGGTTCTGATGGACATTAAATTGCATAAAAGTATTTTTTCTTTTACCTGTTTAGATTTTATTCAGCCAACTGATGAGTCATGATCAGAAACATCCACTGGAAAAGGAGGGTTTTTGAAACCCCCTTTTTGAAAGGGCAGTGCTTAGACATGGGAAATATAAATTACTTAGCTATTTTTGATATAAAGTTGCAGTGTTGTTACACTCAACTGCGCACAGTGACAATACCAAGATACAGTATGCAGCAATGACACTACTCTTTAAAATTCACAAAGGCATTAAATAGTACTGATATTGTCTACAGATTGTCCATTGATAATGTGGTTAACACTTCACCAGTGTCTACCCTGCTTAAGAGCAAGGGTTTGGCCATTTGCAAAAGCCAGTAACGCTTGCCAGTTTGTCAGTCCGTTGCCCATCACTTGATTAGCATAAACTTGAAAATACTGCAAGTCCCCAAGAGAGGTTAATGTTCAGATATAGCAAACAGTCCATCTCAAACCTGGTATTTTCTACCTTGGCATGAGTGACCAGCTGTTTAGGGGAGTACAGAACTTAGTACACCCTCATCTGGGTGGAATATTAGTGTTGTAAACTACTTGGTTATGTGTCATAAACTAATCACTGTCTGATGAAATAGATGCTAGTTTCTTAGCAAATGTGAATTGTAGCCTTATGTATGTTCCAATATTCAATTTTTGTTGTCAATTGTTTAGAGGAAAGAACAACATCTTTCTACAATATTTATGCTGTAAATCATTAGTAGGGCTTAGAAAATATTAACCATTATAACGAATGAAGGCTCTGAGATTTGAATAGTTATAATTCAAGTTAATGGTGATTATGACTCAGGAAATGTGTATTCCAGGAAAATTGTAGGTCCTCTGTTTAATGATGCCTGTGACAATAGAAACAACACTTTATGCTTAGATAGCTCTGGCAAATGTAATAAGAATCTCACGTCTGGTAAACAAATTACACATCTCCTGTTGTTCATATTGTTTCCTTTTAGGTGAAGAAAAAAAAGCTTAATTCTGTTCTAATTTTGTTTGTTCTGACTTTCTATGCTAAGTGGAAATATAAATTGCAAGACCTGCTCTTTTCCTGTGAACGTGGTATTCCATCTCCTACTTCACACATTTGTAGCATGAGTAAGAATCCCATGTGCCATTACAGGTTGGGGACTGACCTGCTGGAGAGTAGTGTAGGGGAAAGGGACCTGGGGGTCCTGGTGGACAGAGGGATGACCATGAGCCAGCAATGTGCCCTGGTGGCCAGGAAGGCCAATGGCATCCTGGGGTGCATTAGAAGGGTTGTGGTCAGTAGGTCGAGGGAGGTCCTCCTCCCCCTCTATTCTGCATTGGTGAGGCCGCATCTGGAGTATTGCATCCAGTTCTGGGCCCCTCAGCTCAAGAAGGATAGGGAACTGCTAGAGAGAGTCCAGCACAGAGCCACGAAGATGATCAAGGGAGTGGAACATCTCCCTTATGAGGAAAGGCTGAGGGAGCTGGGTCTCTTTAGCTTGGAGAAGAGGAGGCTGAGGGGTGACCTCATCAATGTTTATAAATATGTTAAGGGTGAGTGTCGGGAAGATGGAGCCAGGCTCTTCTCGGCCTCACTAAGCGATAGGACAAGGGGCAACGGGTCCAAGCTGGAGCATAGGAGGTTCCGGGTTAACGTAAGGAAAAACCTTTTCACTGTGAGGGTGACAGAGCACTGGCACAGGCTGCCCAGAGAGGTTGTGGAGTCTCCTTCTCTGGAGACATTCAAAACCCGACTGGACCTGTTCCTTAGTGATGTGCTCTAGATGGCCCTGCCTTGGAAGGGGGGGTTGGACTAGATGATCTTTCGAGGTCCCTTCCAACCCTTGTGATTCTGTGATTCTGTGAGTAGAAGGAATCCAGCAACCTCTCCACCAGCATGTAGAGCAAGGTATTTTTTGTTTCTTGCTCTTTCTCCTTGCCAAGCTGATAGGAAAGAATAGAAATATTATTTTAAAAAAAAATCGCTTAGCTTTCATTCTACAGCCTTACTTCAATAGATCTAGTCATGTACTTGAAACTGAGAAGTTACTGAAATTATTTTTATTATTAGTTACTAGCTTCATTATTTACTTTTCAAATCACTATTGTTCTTAGTACAGTTTTAGAGTTTCTGGCAAAAGCCTTTTTGTCTCCTTCACCCATACCTGCCATTCACAGGAATTTTTATCAAATTATGGAACAGCAGAGCACGCTGACATCCTACTGCTCTGTGCGCTGCTCCTGCCAGTGATTTCTGTGCCTCTATTAAGAAACTGCTAATCTTAGCCAGAACTGCAGCTATTAGCAGGGTTTTAGCAACCTCTTTCTTGGAGCTACCCATTAAAGCAAGGAAGATGTTGGCCACATGGGAGGAATAACAACCTCTGTGTTAACATACCTAGGTGCCTTGGTGCGTAATAAAGCGCTTTGCTTATAACCCCACTTCGTACATTTCCTCTGTCTCTCAAGTGCAGGCGAAGCCATCTCTAACACAGAAAGTCTCCAGCCTGCATTAACGTGGTTAAGTCATCCTCTCACTAATGGAAGAGAAACAGCCAAGCAAAGGCCTCTTCTGTTTTGTCACAAAAGCACAGGCACTGACTATGCTGGTAGAAATTACCATCATTGCATATTACTGAGCCAAGAATGACAGAAACTCTCCATTTTACACCACATCTGATTTTAATATAAGCAGCTCAGGTTTCGGCAGGGATTATACATTGTTTAGTCTCTGGTAGAAAGCTTGTATTTAACTAAATAGTAACCAGAAGAATGTCAATCAGCTTTGTCATAGAATAGTGCATGGCAAGTTAAATCAGGAAATTCACTGTTACTCACTGCGAATGCCAGCCTACTTTTGTCATGATTTCCCTTGTTAATAAAGTGGTGATGAAATTAACCCTGTGTTCAATTAACTGTAACATCATGTATGTAACTGTATGAGGTTTAACAAGGCCAAGTGCCGGGTCCTGCACTTTGGCCACAACAACCCCGGGCAGCTCTACAGGCTTGGGGCAGAGTGGCTGGAGAGCTGCCTGGCAGAGAAGGACCTGGGGGTTCTGGTTGACAGTCGGCTGAACATGAGCCAGCAGTGTGCTCAGGTGGCCAAGAAAGCCAACGGCATCCTGGCCTGTATCAGGAATGGCATGGCCAGCAGGAGTAGGGAAGTGATAGTACCCCTGTACTCGGCTCTGGTGAGGCCTCACCTCGAGTCCTGTGCCCAGTTTTGGGCCCCTCAATATAAGAAGGACATTGAGCTGCTGGAGCGTGTCCAGAGAAGGGCAACAAAACTGTTGAAGGCACTGGAAAAAAAGTCTTACGAGGAGCGGCTGAGGGAACTGGGGTTTTTTAGTCTGGAGAAGAGGAGGCTGAGGGGAGACCTGATTGCTCTCTACAACTACCTGAAAGGAGGTTGTAGTGAGGAGGGTGTTGGTCTCTTCTCCCAAGTGACAAGTGACAGGAAAAGAGGGAATGGCCTCAAGTTGCATCAGGGGAGGTTTAGGTTGGATATTAGGAAAAACTTCTTCATGGAAAGAGTAGTGAGGCATTGTAATGGACTGCCCAGAGAGGTGGTTGAATCACCGCCCCTGGAGACATTCAAAAAACGTGTAGACGTGGCACTGCAGGACATGGTCTAGCAGGCATGGTGGTGTTGGGTTGACAGTTGGACTTGATGATCCCAGAGGTCCTTTCCAACCTTAGTGATTCTATGATTCTACGGTTCTGTGATCATGAAAGACCACCAGTAAAAGCAAGAAGGAAAAGAAGTACCAAATTCAAGGGTGTATGTTTTCCCAATATGGGTACTTATATGTAACATAAGAGTCTGTTAAGACGCTTCTCTGAGAACGTAAGTTCATACACACACACAAAGAGCACTGAAGGATCTCTGCAGGATATTTTGCAACATGAAGTCCTATTAATCTAAGATAAAGCAGCGAACCAGAAAACTATTTTGTAATGCCTCCATTGCTCAATACAAATTCAATCCTAACTTATCTTCAACAGGATTCGGAGAGTTTCTCACCCTTTTCTGCCTCTGTCCTTGACTCCGATGAGCGCTGGAGGCTTTGGACACTGACAATGATCATAGCGGCTGCACTGCCGAGGGGCTGTGGATGAAAGCACGGGCAAAGTGGGCTAGCAGGAGGGCAGGTGGGAAAAGCATTAGTGTTATGTCCGAGACCATCAACTGTGTGGGCTGTGAAGTGCGTGGGTAGCACGAAAAGGTTTGGTTGTAGACAGAAGGAGGAAGAGCTGGCTTTAGACCTGGCCTGGGTTTTATCTTACAGCATTAATGATAAACCATTTTACCCACAGCCTTTCCTTGTGGTAGTCTGCTCCTTATTACTGCAAGGTTCACATCAGTGACGTCTATGCATGAAATTTCTTTACTGTTATATTACTTCAGCCTACTAGTTTGCATGCACCATTTGGACCAGCAAAATCTTAAATTCTCACTCAGTTTACTTCATTCAGGGAAGTCCCTACAAGCTACCCTGGCAAAACCCACACTGCTGCCAGTGCAAGCTGTGTCAATATTAGAAGAGCTTGTTATGAGGGCAGAGACAGGGCTGACCTCACTGGTCCCACAGCCACAGATGATTCATGTGAGGAGGGAACACCCGCCACAACAGCCAAGGCGGAGGGGAGAGGGAAGGCGAGAGGTCAGAGCTTATTTTGCCAATATTTGAACCGATTCACTAGTAAAAGAGCCGAGTCACACAGCTGCTCACAGATGAGAACAAACCTGAGCTACTGCCTCTCTGGGACCCAAAGTACCCCTGCAACGCTGTTATTTAGCATAGCTCATATTTACGGAGCCTGTGTGTACCCGTGATTTACAGATGGTGGAAGAACGAGAAGAACAGAGGATGTGCCACAAGCAAGCAATAATTTCTGGCAGCAGACATAGATTTTGTTTGGGCTCTGATAATAGAGGACATAGCTTCTATTAGCATATTCTCCTGGCAGGTAATGAGGCATTCAGAATTATTTCTGCAGCCTGTGCAGAATATGGAGATATCCTGATTTTAAGACACTCCTGCAAGAACTCCCCAGCAGAAGGAAGTGCTTCCATATCTTACCTTCTGAAGCTCAGGGAAAAACAAGAGGCAAATCCTTTCTTTGAAGTGTCAGGATGCAGCTCTTGCTAGATCTCCTGTTGAAGCTGCCCCAGAACTGTGCTGCTTTCCTCACTCCCGGTCTAAAATCTGGGTAACCCTTCCTGCAAAAACTTTGTTGAATCTAAACAAAACCCACCAACTTGTGTTAAAGATTATACTTGCTGGAATAAATGTGCAGCAATACAAGTCTCTAAATGCTACATTTAAAATGTTCTTTTGCTTGGAGTTATTTCTATTAAAAATGGAGATTTTGGTATTTCAATATAAACTTAAAACTTGTAAAACATTGCTTAAATTACAAATTAGGTATGCTGGGTTCAGCAGCACTCAGGAGGCCAAGGTTGCTGTGTGTAACTTCCAAAATCAAACCAGGAAGGAAATCTGCAGTTTCACCCTGAGAGAGAACAGGACTGTCTCATGTTGTGTCTGGGCTTTGGAAATGAGAGTTGGGATGTTACAGGACTGTGCTGAAAAGAAATTAAACCTTACATATAGATGATTCTTCCTAAGAGAGCATCGTTATGCTTCATAAAAAACCCCTTGCAGTTAAATGCAGACACTGCAACACTTCTGAGCTAAAGAACTGCTCACTTTTAAAAATATTTTACATGAAATGACCACGTACCTGCATATAGTTAAAATGATTGATTGCAAGACATATCATATTATGGTAATGAGTAAATAAGTTTTGTAGAAATATTATCATATAAAGGGACATGTAGGAGATTGCCCCGGTATTTCCTAGCAACTTAATAGACAATATTTTCATGCAATTACAAGGCAATTCACATAATACAAACAGTGCAAGTTTTATAGCTTATAAATACTAGTTTCAGTTTTCATTTCACATTCTGTTGTTGCAGAGGTCTTTGCAGTATAACGGTGTTTTACCCTGAACACAGGGTAAAATTTCTGCTTCTAACAGAAGCTATTAAATTCTTTATGGGACTACTCTGAAATTATTTTTCAAGCTTTTCATTTCAGAAATGAACCAACTATCGGTTAACACAAGGAAAGGCTATTCTTTTACGCAGCTGAATGAGAGATTGAAGCAATCAAGTCACATGATTTATCAAGACTGCCTTAGTATTACCCCTTCATCATTTTATCATTGCTCAATGCAATTTGCCAACAATTTCCAGTTAGAAGATTGTGCCAAAGGACTTCTAGAGTTCACTGTGATTGTGGAGACTATTTTAAGCTGTGTTACTACATTAACAAGTGGTTTCAATGTGATACCTTCACCAGTTGTCACCTCCTCCAAAACACTAGATTACAAAACCAGCTGGATCTTTTGTGTTTTTCCAGCTTCACCTTAGCCAGGATTTCATTCCATAAGAGACTCAAGTTTGCTATTTGGTTCATGGACCTTTTGTAGAAAAAAAAATCAAATTCAAGACCCTCCAGGGCTTTCTGGTGAGAACTTGGTCAAGAAATTTCTTTCATCTGGTAGCATCCAACATTTTCTTTCCAATTTCTCAGAGGAAGGGAACCTATCCTCAGCTGCCTGGATAGAAATGTGCATGCTTGGTGACACATACACCAATGACACTAAGTTATTCTGCATGGAAAGTCCTGGTACAATCGCCTGGTGATGTCAATTCCTGTTGTGTAGCCATCCTCTTGCTTCCAGAAAATTTGTCCCCTTGCTATGTATGTGAAAAAGTCTTACCCACTTTCATATGACTAAGCAAATAAATAAAACCTGAAGAAATCGTGAGCTGAATGAGAGTAAAGAGCCATCTAGAGGGTGCAGTTGGGGAAAAGTAAAAAGGCAAGGCATGCACAGCAAGGTCTGCCTCCTTTCAGATTCCAGTCAGCAGTACTCTCAAGATTTCGCAGGCAGAAGATGCACTGAGAAAGTGCATTTAACCTCCTTTGAAACTCCTGGGGTCCAGCAGAAGTCCTGTCTCAAGGAGCTCCTCTGCTTGTTTATTCACTAACTGTCTACATAATAAAATCCTCAAGACTCGTGAGATAATGCCACTCAGCTCGAGATCAGCGTTCAAGTAATGTTACTAAAAATCAATTATTTGACCAAACATAACAGTGGGATTGACTCAAGCACATTGCTACAGCATAAAACCAGCATGCAAATTGGAGCATAGGAGGTTCTGGGTTAAGATAAGGAAAAACTTTTTCACTGTGAGGGTGACAGAGCACTGGAACAGGCTGCCCAGAGAGGTTGTGGAGTCTCCTTCTCTGGAGACATTCAAAACCCGACTGGACGTGTTCCTGAGTGATGTGCTCTAGGTGGCCCTGCCTTGGCAGGGGGGGTTGGACTAGATGATCTTTAGAGGTCCCTTCCAACCCTTGTGATTCTGTGATATTCATCTACCTTTCTCGGTACCTAATAAAATTGTGGGTTATCGTCTACTACTGGCATAGCATGGGCAAAACACTTACATGGCTTTTAGCCTGACAGTCATTTTTCTCAAAACAATATAGGGAATAATCGTGTGAAAAGAAATCTGGGGACAGTTCACATTTGCTTTTGCAAATATATTAGCAACAATAATTTTCCTGGTCTCTCAGAATATTGATTTTTCACAGTACATGGCCCTTGACTGTGTTATAACTAATGTTCTTTCCTATGACATATCACATTAAACTGAAATATTTAATTATGAGTATGTTTAATATGTCTTGAATTATTGTTCAGTATTTTTTCACAATATTAATTCTTAACTATTCCTTACTCTACAGTCTTTCATTAATTATAGCTATATATACATTTTTATCTGTGGAAGATAGGTCTGTTCCTTTGTGAAGGACAGCTGTCATGTATTCTCACCATTTCTGTGCTGATGTTTAAAAATTGTGGATAAGGCTGTGTACAAGAAATAGTACAAACGCTGTCTGCATACTAATAACAGTAGCTGTTTTTTTCAAGCTTATGCTGTCTGAAAGAATAGCTTCTACTTAAAGTTTCAGTAACAGCAAGTTTAGCCTTACGTAGACATTTAATAAGAAATGGTACAATAGTTCAGAGGTGCTTCTTAAGAAAGTAAAGTGGTTCTGTAGGAGAAAAACCTGCTGTCAACTGCACACGTAAGTTTTTCAGATAAGAATGGGCACTTAGTGACAGTGACCAGGTGGTATCTTAGCTACTAATGTACCTTTACCATTTCTTTGTAGTCTAAAATATTGCACCTTAATCTTTAATATTTAATTATATGCATCTTGGATTTTTAAAGATAGATAAATAATTCAGAGGTTATTGAAAGAACCTTGCACTATAAACTGCTCATAGATTTTTTTCTGAACACATTTTATTCAGTAGTATAGGATAAAAACCAGCGCGGCCAGCAGGTCAAGGGAGGTGATTCTGTCCGTCTACTCTACTCCTGTAAGACCCCACCTGGAGTACTGCATCCTGATCTCTGATCTCTCTGATCGCTCTCTACGACTACCTGAAAGGAGGTTGTAGTGAGGAGGGTGTCGGTCTCTTCTCCCAAGTAGCAAGCAACAAAACGAGAGGGAATGGCCTCAAGTTGCGTCAGGGCAGGTTCAGATTGGATATTAGGAAAAACTTCTTCACGTAAAGAGTAGTGAGGCATTGGAACAGGCTCCCCAGAGAGGTGGTTGAATCATCATCCCTGGAGATGTTAAAAAAACGCATAGATGAGGTGCTCCAGGACATGGTCTAGTAGGCATGGTGGTGTTAGGTTGACGGTTGGACTTGATGATCTCAGAGGTCCTTTCCAACTTTAGTGATTCTATGATTCCATCCAGCTCTGGGGTCTCCAGTACAGGAAAGACATGGAGCTGTTGGAGCAAGTCCAGAGGAGGGCCACAAAGTTGATCAGAGGGCTGGAGCACCTCTCCTACAAAGACAGGCTGAGGGAGTTGGGCTTGTTCAGCCTGGAGAAGAGAAGGCTCAGGGGAGACCTAATTAAGTCGTTGGACATTAGGAAGAAATTCTTCCCTGTGGGGGTGGTGAGGCACTGGAACAGGCTGCCCAGAGAACCTGTGGCTGCTCCCTCCCTGGCAGTGCTCAAGGCCAGGTTGGATGGGGCTTTGGGCACCCTGGTCTAGTGGAGGTTGTCCCTGCCCATGGTGAGGGGGGTTGGAACTAGCTGATCTTTGAGGCCCCTTCCAACCCAAACCATTCTGTGATTCCATGATTCTAAAAAATGCCATGAATGGATGGGTCAATTTCATTTCACATGTTGAATTTTTTGAAGACCCGATCCAAATCTCACCAGGGTCTTTGGGAGCCATCCTAGAATATTCTAAATTTTTTGTTACTTTAACAATTATTTTAGTTAATAGACCAAGTTTAAAAAAAACAACAACAACAAAAACCAGTTTATACCATTAGATTTTATTTATATTATGTAAATCTCGTGTTTATCCTTCTGTGAGTAGGTGTTACTCTGCATTTAAGCTTATTCAGTAAACTCTTACTTTTCAAATATTTCTTTTCAGATAGTGCAAGAGAGTTAAATGTCAGTCAACACACCTGAGCATACAGATAAACACATATAAACTCATATAAACACACAATCCATTACTGTGTCTTCAGTGTCCTGGCATATCACAGGATTGTTGTAGTGCAAGCCTGAGTGAAACGTAACGACAGAATAAAGGCAGCTTAAGTTAATCACTTAATTTCTTTGTTGACTACTGAACATCCTTGGATAGGGAAGAGAATATTACTAATTCATCCACCAGAAGAACAATCTCCCACTTTGTTTCTTTCTCTGTCACTTATAAAAGCCTCCAATTTCTGCAGAAAAACAGTCTTTGAAACAGTCTTGATATCAGAGCTAACTAACAAGTTTTTATGACTAGATTCATGTTATGCATAACATTGCTCCAGTTATGTTCACTTTAAAATTCATGCTCCATTTCATGATTTTAGTGCACATTGATTAAAAAGTTAAGATAACCATTTCCATTAGTATAACCTTCTGTAGAGATACTTTTCCTACCCAGCAGAAAAACTAACTTCCAGTTACGTTTAGTTAAATTGTATGTTGCAGCATTAAAACATAGTAACTGATTGCTTTGTTACGAAGTCTTTCTTAAAATGACTGTTTTCTTTGAATGCCATTTAAGTTGTGCATTCTCTCATTCCTATGCATAGAGAGATAATACATTGAATTTTTATCAGTTGTTAATGATAATTGTCCAAAAAGTATAAATAACTAGTAAGAATTCCCACCTATCCTGTTAATTATTCATACAATTCTAGGCCAAATAACCATCTCTCTTGCAACTCCAATACTCAGAACTTTCCTACCTGATTTCTTCTATGTTAAAGGAGCTCCTTAGTAAAGAAACAAATAGGTGGGTGACAAACAGTGGCACTTGTGTCTCCTATAGAGCAGCTGGTGGTTCCCTCTTGACTGCAGCCTTCTCAGCTGTGGACAGCATTTCAGTCACAGGAGCTTTCCAGGGTTATTTATGACTAAGCTCGCCTGGGAAGTGTTAGATTAAAAAGCACACATTCTGCTAAAAACAAACCTACAGTTTTAACCTGCATTTTCATTTTTTTAGAAAAGGCTTTGAAAAAAATAATTAATCTGTGGGTTTAAAACGGGAATTAAGCCTACATTTAGTTGTCTGTTGTTTGAGTGTTAAACTTGCACATACTTGGTTTTAATTTCCGGTGATCATCATGTATAATTTAGTGTGCATTGCTCCTGAGTCAGTAACATAGATTTACTAACCACTGCATTATACAGCTTGTACCACATTTAATTAGGACATTCTGCCAGTTTGTTAGCACAGTGCTTTATATAAGCAGCACAGCACATCATTAAACTATTGAGTTCCTCTTTTAGAACCCACCTAGAAATGTTTTATCTGATGTTACAAAATTTATGACCGCAATAAGTGACTAGCAAGAGTCATTAAAAGGCTGTAGATTTCAAAGCTGTGAATACATTCACACTGCAAGCCATGAAATATATGTTCTGGAAGTTCTGAAACATAAACATATACTTTCTCTACAATCATTATGGTATTTTCTTCCAATTTTTACGATGTTAGCTGTTGTAACTATATCTATTAATCTCTAAGAAGGGAAATAGGAAAGGGGAAGAATTCGGGTCAACATTTGATGAACAGAACATTTTGTGCGGAGTGCAGGATGAGAAAAGAAAACATATTCTTTGTACAAGCTAAATTGACAATTTCAAAACTTTTCTAAAGCAGGAATTTATTTTTTTTAAAATTGTTCAAGACAAAAGAACGTATAATTGTACTTAATTGTATACCTTATCACATATAAGTGATAAAGTTGTCAGACAGTGAATACTGTGGCCTTGACTGAGCAAAGATTAATCATGTATATCTGTCTGGACTGTGAGTTAAAAGTCTATATAGTCAGTGTCACTTATTTTAATGAGGCATTTGTGGGTTTAAAATCAAGGTAAACCTGCTAATAGGATTATTAGGGTCAATGGAGTTATCCTTGGCTGCAAGCAAAGTATATGCTTAATGAGTTGGCTGAATCAGATTCTGCACCTAAAATTTGGTATGAAATTGAACCCGTGTATACATAAATAAGCAGCATGTTCTGTCAGTGACTTTTGAGGGATTATGTACATATTAAAATTATTACATTTAGAGATTATTGTACTTTTGGGACCGAAGAATACTTGCCCTTGGAATAAGGGAATAAGAAGCTAGAGGTAAACAACATTTTTAAACAAAGATTCCCCCAATTAGAAACAGCCATTATACCATAAACAGATTTTTCTATATAGGGAAGGTCCAATTTTAGCAACAGTTTTTATATTTTCTTCCAAAAATACTTTTTTCCTTCCAGCGAGAAAAATGTTATTGTCATATTGTACCTGTGCTTTCAATTTAATATAAGTATTTTATGATTTTTTTATGTTTTCTTTTCTTAAAGCTATTGTTACTATGTTTATGTGAGAATGCAAGTCTCTGTTTTTTTAAATATACGATTGATTCCTTGCCATGAGAGGGAAAATCTCAGGAACACTAATTTCAAACCAAAAAAGAGAGACAACAAGAACAACCTTTGTTTCTTTGGGGCAATGGTATAGAGGTAAACAGCAGGGTCTTCTGTGCAGCAATGTGTGTGTTTGAGCAAGGGCAGAGGAAGGCGACAGGCCCAGCAGAAACAGTGAAGAAAAAGGAAAATGAAAGATTAAGAACTAGACAAGGTGCAAGACTTAGGAGTCAATAAATGGAGGGGATCATGGAATCATAGAATCATGGAATCAGAATGGATAGGGTTGGAAGGGACCACAAGGATCAGCTAGTTCCAACCCCCCTGCCATGGGCAGGGACACACTTCACTATACCAGGTGGCCCAAAGTCCCATCCAACCTGGCCTTGAACACTGCCAGGGAGGGGGCAGCCACAGCTTCTCTGGGCAACCTGTTCCAGTGCCTCACCACCCTCACAGGGAAGAATTTCTTCCTAATGTCCAACCTAAATCTTCCCTCTTTTAGTTTAAACCCATTCCCCCTTGTCCTGTCACTGCACTCTCTAAGAAACAGCCCCTCACCAGCTTTCCTGTAGGTCCTCTTTAGGTATTGGAAGGCCGTGATTAGGTCTCCCCCGAGCCTTCTCTTCTCCAGGCTGAACAAGCCCAAGTCCCTCAGCCTGTCACAGATCACAGATCACAGAATCATTAAGGTTGGAAGAGACCTCAAGGATCATCTAGTCCAATTTCCCCCCACCACCTATTCCCCACTAACCCATGTCCCTAAGT
>VWZZ01002590.1:149671-294831 GCA_013399095.1 Psophia crepitans
GGGGTCTCACAGGAGCAGAGTAGAGGGGCAGAATCACCTTCCTCGCCCTGCTGGCCACACTGTTTTTGATGCAGCCAAGGACACGGTTGACTTTCTGGGCTGCCAGCGCACACTGCATGCTTTCAATGTTGCACTTTCTTCTCTTATGACTGCAAGAGAAACCATCTCTTTAACAGATATGATGATAGGTTGTATGGAGTGACTGTTCTAACAGTGTCATGCACTTGAGCACATCCAAGGCAGAACTAATATTTCCTGGAAGCTTAAGCAGACTTAGCATGCGACATCGGAGCTATTAAAAATGTCACTGTACAAGCTGACAGCTGGGTAACAGCTTTATAGCCAAACCTGCAGAGCTGGCTCAAGGCTTCACAGAAAATGTGAAAAGATACAAATGAAGGCTTTGCATCCTGACAAAAAATGAGGGAAATTCACCAGTACTTCTCAGAATTTTTGCCAAAGTAAATTTCTCTCTTTCAAAAAACCTTTCCTTTTAGGTAAGGCTGGACCCCAGAAGGAAAACTAACTCAGCACTGTGGATTCTGAAATATGCATGTTGCTTTAGATACCTGCACCAAAGTTATTACTACGAAGCTGGTTAAAAAATCAATAAAATTATCCTTTCTCTTGCAGGGAGTGCCCCATACTCTGGTTGCCTAACCAATATCATCTCCTTCTATGACCAGGTCACCCACCTGGTGGATGAGGGAAAGGCTGTTGATGTAGTCTACCTAGACTTCAGCAAAGCCTTTGACACGGTCTCCCACAGCATTCTCCTGCAGAAGCTGGCGGCCCATGGCCTGGACAGGTACACTCTTTGCTGGGTTCAAAACTGGCTGGATGGCTGGGCCCAGAGAGTGGTGGTGAATGGAGTGAAATCCAGCTGGCGACCGGTTGTGAGTGGTGTTCCCCAGGGGTCGGTGCTGGGGCCCATCCTCTTCAACCTCTTTGTTGATGATTTGGATGAGGGAATTGAGTGCACCCTCAGATGACACCAAGCTGGGGGGAAGTGTCGATATGCCAGAGGGTAGGATGGCTCTGCAGAGGGACCTGGACAGGTTGGATCGCTGGGCAGAGGCCAACGGGATGAGGTTTAATGTGGCAAAGTGCCGGGTCCTGCACTTTGGCCACAACAACCCCAGGCAGCGCTACAGGCTGGGGGCGGGGTGGCTGGAAAGCTGTGTAGAGGAAAAGGACCTGGGAGTGCTGATTGATGCTCGCCTGGACATGAGCCGGCAGTGTGCCCAGGTGGCCAAGAAGGCCAACGGCATCCTGGCCTGTATCAGGAATAGTGTAGCCAGCAGGAGCAGGGAGGTGATTGTCCCCCTGTACTCAGCCCTGGTGAGGCTGCACCTCAAGTACTGTGTTCAGTTTTTGTTCACCATCCGTGGGGGTGTTTAAAGAAAGGTTGGATGTGGCACTTAAGGACATGGTTTAGTGGGTAATAGGTGGTGATCGGGGGACGTTTGGACTAGATGATCCTTGAGGTCTCTTCCAACCTTAATGATTCTATGATTCTATCATACAAAGTCTACACAGTAAGTTGCCTAACAGGGATATGCTCAAGTCCCCCAATACATGCCAAGCATTAATATGAATATTTACTTGTTTCCAAGTAGTTTAAGATGGGAGCTCTTTCAGTAAAAGTACTGAGCCTTTCCTGCAACTTAAATGTTCACTGGACATAATAAAATTGATTCAGTTTCAAACTTTCATTTTATGCCAGTGTCTTTTAATTTAAAGACAGATTTTATCTCAGTTTTACTGATCTGTTCACAGTCAGGTAATGCTTTTTAAGAATGACTAAATTTCTGTCTCTCTTCATAGAATTGAATATATTTGTAACTCAGATATACATATGAATGTTATAAAAATAAAATTATTTATTAAAATTATGTTTATTAAAGTCAGTGTAATTTCATGGTTAATAAAACAGCAAGAACAAGACATGTCCTCTGAGGCAGTTAGAAAGGCATTGATAATCATACCATAGTTAATAGTTAAAATTTACTATGTAATTCAGAATTTTTACATTCCACAATAGGTCAAATAAACAGGCCATCCCAAGTTCACAGGAATGACCAATGGAGCAGGTTGTATGGACAGAGCATTTGAAACAGCCCACAATCACAACAAACTGTGTGTGCTCCTCCAAACTGATGACTGTCAAATAGCTTCAAGGTCAGTTCACATTTATGATCAAATGCCTTTAAAAAAAACCCCAAACAAACAAAACCTATGTCCATAGCTAACAGAATGAAAGCTTGGTGAGGTAACCAGTCTCCTTCCCTTCAAGGAAGGAACCATAACTCAGATAAAAAGGTGAAATCAAGCTGTAATGAAGCACATAATAGAGGACAAAAGTATTTCAAGTTACATCCTGGTTGTAGCTTACTTTTAAAATTTGCATTTCTTGTTCTGGTTTTGCCCTAATGCTTTCTACAATAGAAAATGCAAGAAAACAGCAAAGGTAGTAGGCTTTAGGCTTTCATTTCAGTATAACCAAATTTCTTCTTATATGCCAGGAAGTACTTTATATTTTGTGCATGCTTGAGGCTGTTTGTATTTTCAAGGTTTTGAATGTTTTGATTTGTGAAATCTTTTAAAGATTGCAAAGTCTGTGATGCTCCAAAAGCATCAACACTGACCTTCATGATATGGTTCTGAAAGGAAGATACTGGAAGAAAAATGCTTATGGAACAGGAGAAACTTTATGTTACAACAATTTTTTTCATATTTTCATATGGAGTTATATCAAAAAAGCCATTTGCCTCAATATCCTGTCTTGGACAGTGATTGGTATGCTTAGGGAAGTATATATGAGATGGAGAATGCATAAAGGGTAATATTTCCCCTGGTACACCATCTCAGTTTCCAGCAATTAGGTAACCAACTTCCTGAGCTGGAGATTGCATCTGGATCGTCATTCTCCATCACAACTGATACAACTACTATTCAAGAAGTCATCTGGTCCATTTCGATTAAATCATGTTGGTTTTAGCATACAGGAATCGGTGCTGTGGGAACAAAAATAATTTCTGGCCCTGTACACCTTTCTACTAACAAGAAAAGAATGACGCATGCAAAATGATCCTTCCAGTTCATGCAGTATTTCATGAAGCCGTGAAGAAACAGAACTATATAAATATGAGGGAGCCTGTGAAAAGGGAGGGTGAAAGGAAGAGCTAGGAAGATTAAATTATTACAGGTGATGTGCATTGCAATAAGATGAAAAATAAGGATGAAAACAAGACAGAATGGTAAGGAAGGGAGTTTGCTAGGAACAGGAAAACATCTTTCAAATTTCTGAAATCATGTGTATTCAAATTAATATAACAAAGGGGATGATAGAAACTCAGGCATATAAAATGAAAAGAAAAATAACGCAGACTAAATCAGAATTTGAAGCTAATAACTGGAAAAATAAAATAAAAACTAATGCTAAATCCCCCAAATTCATCAGAAAAAAACCCACATACTTTTAGTAGGGACAGCTGATGATCAGGATATAATGCTACATTAATTCTTTGCCTTCACATTCAAGTACAGAAATAAGAGAAAATCACCCTCCATAGCCTCCTGCATGGAATGTCTTTCACAAAGGGTCTGAAACCGAGCTGATTGTAGGAGGGGCCGTGGAACAAACTGACAAAATGAACACCAAAAACACCACCAGGCCCTGATAGTGTGCCCCCAAGAGCTCTAAGAGATCTCAGAGATGAAACAACTAAATTAATAACAGCGCTATCTAACTTCTGGCTTAAGATTCCCATGACATGGGAGGATTGAAATGTAGCGAATACGGTACCAGACATTTTTTAAAAGCTTCAGTGGGACCAAGAAACTTCTAAGTCTGACTACTTTACTGGGGAAGTTAGTGCAAGTGCAAACCAAGTGTAGAATTAGTGGATACCTTGAGAACTATGGCCTGCCTGGGAAAAGTTGGGGTGGCTTCAGTCAGACGAATATTCACCAATTTGTTGATCAATATTCATACATAGCAAAACTACAATTCTCTTTTTTTTTTATCCTAAAAAGAAAACACATTAGAAGAATCCAGACATTAAAAAAAAATAATGAAATACCTATTTGATATTTAAGAATTAGAAAAAAAATCTTTCACCTCATAAAATACAATATAGATTTTTATATATTTTTCTCTTTGAATGGAAGGTCTTTTTTCACAGCTCTTAGAAAAGTAAAGTTTCCAGTAGTAGGAAAAATAAGAGGTCAGATTCCTTTCTGTCCCAGGATATAATCTCACGAAGTTCAACAAGGAGAAGTACCATGTCCTGCACCTGGGGAGGAACAGCCTCAGGCACCAGTACAGGCTGGGGACCACCCAGCTGGAAATCAGCTTGGCAGAAAAGGATCTGGGGGCCCTGGTGGACACAGATTGACCATCAGCCAGTAATGTGTTCTTGCTGCAAAAAAAGGCCAATGGTATCCTAGGCTGCATTAGAAAGAGTGTTGCCAGCAGGTCAAGGGAGGAGATCCTGTCACTCTGGTCAGCACTGGTGAGGTCCTGACCTAGAGTGCTGTGCCCAGTTCTGGGCTTCTCAGTACAAGACACACCTGAATAGAGAGTCCAGCAAAGGACCACAAAGATGATTAAGGGTCTCAAGCACATCACATGTGAGGAAGGGCTGAGAAAGTTAGGACTGCTCAGCCTGGGGAAGAGAAGGGTCAGGAGTTCCCATCAATGTCTATAAATACCTGATGGGAGTGTGGGCACAGGATATAGCCAGGCTCTTTCCAGAGGCGCCCACTGCCAGGACCAGAGGCAAGGGACACAACCTGAAACACAGGAGGCTCCCTCTGAACAGCAGGAAATACTTTTCATTTGTAAGGATGACCAAGCACTGGCACAGGTTACCCAGTGAGTTTATGGAGTCTCCATCCTTGAAGATGTTCAAAAGCCATCTGGACATGATCTTGGGTAACTGGTTTTAGGTTGCCCTGCTTGAGCCAGGGGGGTTGGACCAGATGTTCTTCCGAGGTCCTTGCCAACCTCAGCCATTCTGTGATTCTGTGACGTCCTTAATGCAAGAAGAAAAGGAGAATGGAAAAGATGCAAACAGTAGCTTACCTTCCCAGTCCATGAACTGCCCCAGCCCTGGCTAAATTGGTATAGCTTCAAGGCCAGCCTATTTCTGAACCATTATGAGAAACAATGCCACTCTGAAGACTGCCAGGCCACCTTGGGACTGACATAGCTTTCCCTCTCCCTTTCTCTTCCCTGCTGATCACTCTCTCCCTGTCCTGGCCAGCATGAGCAGAGCTGTCCTGGTTGCACTTGTGCTGAGAGACCTCAGTCTCACAGCCGGGGCTGCAGTGAGAGCCTTCTCAATTTTGGAGAGTCAGCAATTTTTCGCCATTTTCCCTACACTTTTTCTCAATTAAAGGTTAGGATTCTTATTTCATTGAGGTATCCTGACTGTATGTGGGTTGCACAGGTCACAGGTATTTTTTTCCCTACTTCTCTATACTCAGTGGTTTCCTGTCAGAGAGAATTTGCAGGGCAGAACTTGCAGTGCATGATTTTAAAACATGAGAAGTTTATGCTATTACCCTACACTTTTACCAGTCTATTCCTTCTCTTTGATTAATCTGCCATTACACACTTATTACTGACTTATATTTGTTGTTTCTTCATTTAAATAGCTAATCTTTATGCTTATCTGACATGTTTTAAAGTAATTTACAGAGAAAAGGCAACTCTAGGTGCTAGCCTTTGGTTTTAGTTTCGGGGTTTTTTTGTTTTATCCAGGAAACTGGACTTGAGCAGTTGCAATTCCATCTTACAGTTAATTACCTTAACTTTAAGAATATATAATAACTATTCTGCATTTCTGCTTTCCTGAAGCATCCAGCTGGAGTCAGCTGCTATAGCTATGCTGCCTCCAGTCTGCAGCAGCCCTCCAGCTGAACTAGACTGGCCAAGAGGAAATAACTTCAAAGAGTTCTTAATTAGGACCTGTTTGGCTGATTAATAAAATCTTTTGTTTCTAGCTTCTTTAAAGCTCTCTTCTCAAAAACAGCCTTCTTGCAGTTCTTTAACCGTGATTTTGAACAATATTTCAGGCCTGGATCCCATTGCTTTATTCTGAACAGTCTTGTGCCTTTCCGTGCCTTGGCCACGGCCGAAACTGGCTGTACTTTGCTGCCCAAACCCCTTCCCAAACCCCTTTCTTCTTCATAGGTGTTATCTGGAGCAAGTTCCAGCAATAGAAAGGAGCAGCAAAGATCTGCAGCAGAACAGACCTGCTCTAAAGGGGCGTCAGACCCCAGGACCTGACAGGTACATCAGGAGCCAGGCTGAGGGGTAGTGTCCCAACTGTGCAGAAGCAGGAAAGAGGAGAATTTTACACAGGGTTTCTAAAGCCTTTCTGCCAGATTTCACTCTAAGAAATTGTAGGATATTGATGTGGACAGAGTCCTGTGAAGACTCATTGATCCCTGTCCTCAAAGCTTAATAATACTGTGACACTTAGTGTTAAGCTGGTTTTTTTTTATATATCAGGTGGTGTCAATCACTAAACACTAGCATTCTCTTTAAAGGACTGAAAATGCAAGGCTTTTTTTTCTCTATAAAATTATCTTTCCACTCTCCAAAATATTTTGAGGTTTGTTATTTTGTTGGGGGGTTTTTTAGTTGTTTTCAAGTAAACTCTGCACATGCCTTACAATAAGTAGATGAATGCCACAGTTTAGAGGAGCCCAGTGCTGGACTTGTTAAACATTTGTTTTGGCAAACAAGTTAGTGGCCTGCTCAGTCTGTAGTGGGAGTAGATTAAGCCCAGGTAATGAATGGAATAGCTCACTGGAAGGGAAAACAAGAAAGAGTGAAGGTTTTGCATTAGGGAGTCTCATAAATTCAGCATTTTGAGCAATGGTGTGTGAGAGAACGAGCCTTTTTCTCAATGGCTGGTTGCACATTCAGAGAGAGAGAGACGATCTTGGCAAAGATTTTGGCTGCCGTGCTGGGCGGACTGACCTTACCAGCTCACACTGAATATTACCATCCGCTGTTCGCAGCAGCCAGCACGCTACTGCTCACTGTGTTCCAGACATTCACACCCAGCGTACTGGCCCGGGGCTTCACAAATGCTGCAGGCTCTCTCTCAACTCCAGTGTATCAAATGTAGAGATTCCCCTTGGCCTAATCCAAAAGGAGGCCATTAATACAGTTATTTTGATCCGTGATACGGTAACATCATTTCCCTTATCTAGTCCTGAAAAGGGGAGATCAGACAGATTGCACAGCCAACTTCAGGGACAATTTAGTGCTGCTAGAGAAAGCAGGCAGAATATATTTTTTAAAGCCAAGATTTTAAGATCTTTTTTTGGTGATAATTTTATGTCCTCCAGAAGGCTCACATTGCCAAAAGCCCAGGGAATTCTGCCTTTTATTTAGCTCTGTTGATTATTGTAGCACTCAAAATCTCAAAGGGAGCATATTCTCTTACTGCCTCTGTCACCCTGGAACACGTCGATGGTTTTTCCCTTACCTCTGTTTCTCATAAAACACAAGCTGCTAAAACAGCTTTGTTTTGTCCTTCTGTTATCCTTCACCAGCATAAATTCATTTAACTGAAATTTCCTGTAGTGGTTGTTAAGCTTTAAGAATTTTTATAAAATAACCATGTGGATTCCAAAACCATCTCAATATAATAAAAGTTCAAAATTTCTTCACTGTATGCCTCATGAATGGTGTGCAACTAATTGCACTTGAAAACCCTAGCCTGAATAGTAAAGCTATAAAAGGCAAAATCAGTAAGTGTGAGGAACAACCAAAAAGCTGCACATTAAAACTACCAACTAAATTGGAATTGTGAATGCTAACCCTCAGGTTTTTTTAATTAAAGGGACTAATTTGGTTAGAGGGTAAAGGGGACTGAATCATCATTTTTTATCATTAGAAGACAGATTACAGTAGTGAGATTCAATAATAGTTGTGCTGAAAGCGAGGAAAAGACATTTATAGATGGTTCTCCAAAGTTGCATTTGTATGATCCACTACAATGTTTGTATAAGGTTGTAAACAGACTTAGTTTTGTCCTATTATTGTTCTGCTCCAAAGCAACTGTCAGTGGATTTACATAATTCTGCTGCAGGCAGCTTCACTACTTTGTCTAAGGAAAACAGAAAAGTTGGCTTATTTTCCTCATTAAGTAGACACATTAAACAGCAGCCATTGCACAAATTTGCAGCATCCAGTTTTAGAACCTCATCGTATCTGCATTGGACTTTACAGAAAACTAACATGTGAAGAGCAGTGACTGGTTCAGTGCAGAAGGATATGAGCAGATGTAAAGAGGGACACTGTTGTGCAAGCTACAATGATCTGTCTGCAAATAAGTCTATTGAAGATAGCTAGACAGACAGATTTACATATTTTAATACTCTTCATCTGAAAGAACTTACATTTGCAGACACCTAAAAATCATCAGTAGACCCTTTAATAGGCTTGCTTTAGTTAATCTCTTTTGTAGACCTCTAAAGTCAAGGTTCAGTTATATCAACCAAGATAAAAGTTGACTACTGTACCTAGAGCTAGTTTGTTTATAGATTCCAAAATCAGTTTTTCCCAGTCTTTAGAATACTTGAAGGAGAATCTTTGATTATAGAAACTTTACAGTAAATATCATGTTAAACATTATAACAATAAATATTGTTTCTAGTTCCAAAGGTTTAGACAACAGTATTTCTAAACATTTTTTTTTCTTTTTAAACAGCTTTTCCTTCCTATATTGAAGCCTAATATGGAATTATCTAATTTGATATCACTTCATAGCTCATTAGGTAATTATCCACTTGGGATCTTTAATATCTTTTTTTCCTTGAGGAAGAATTTGATTTTACAGATGACTTACCACTTTTCATTGAGGGAAAAAAAAATAGTCTATCCTTCCTGGGTTACTGCTACTTACTATACTTATGCCATTCATATTTTTCTTAAATGAGTCTGTGCTGTATTCTAAACATAGAAAAACACTGGAAGAACTGTGCAATGGATTAAGCAGAATCAGCCTGGTGAGAAAAATACTGAGTATACAAGGAATTACTCAGTTATTACTGCATTTGTGATATTCGTGCTTGTCTTTTGTTTCTGTCAACTGTAAAACTCTGCCTAATAAAACACAGTTGGCTTGTTGTTTCCCCAACAAGACGAACCACAACTTGACTCTCCACACACTAAAATATGAGACCAGGAGGTAATTCAGTTGTTCAACAGCCATTGTGACTTCATGCAGGCATAACCATGCCCTTAAATCCTCCTTTGAGCACAACAGAGCTTCACATGAGAACATCGAAATTTTATTAGCCCCAAATTTTTGGCCGACACTTCCTCTCATGTCTGCATAGCGTGTCAATTCAGTATCCACAGGGCAGCATCACATCTAGAGCAGCCTTACCACACTTCAGGGCACAAATGCTGTCACCAACCTCTTTTCCTTTCCTTGGGTTTTAGGGGGTAACACAAGGAAAAGTGATTAGCTCATCCATGTTCCAGATCTAGTGCACCTTCTGATCTGTGATATCTGAGTTTTAGAGAGATTTGGAAATTTGACGCTTGAGGTATATCATTAGGTTGAAAATAAAATCCAGCCTGAGAGGTATTAGCCAGAAAAAGCGTAAGTAAGTTCCTTAAACAGCTATTGATATATTCCTTGAAAATAACCAGAAAAAGCCAATAATTGATATATATCAGTTAGTAAGCTATAAAAAAATGGAAGAATGAAAAATTTCAATTTTTTTTTTTTTTTAAATTAGTGAATAGTGACATCTTAGGGAAATGCATTGTTTTGGTTTGTTTGGTTGGTCCTTTTTCCCCACAAGATATGTTCTTGGTTTCTAGTAATGGATAGAGCAGTAACAACTTCTTTGTAAGATCTTGTAGATTCCACCTAAGAAGATCTTAGATCATTGGTATACCAAGTCATTGGTATGGCAATGAGAGAATTATCATAACTACTGCATCCCCCAGTCCTCCGTGAAGATGCATTAGCTCTAAGATGTTCTAAGCTTCTTAAGAGTGTGAATGAAAGTTTAATATTTATGATTTTTAAAATTGCATTTTATATTTCATGGTAAATCACCTTCAGGCATCTAATCAGTCATGTCTCATGTGTTCTAGATATTTTCAGCAATTCCATAGAGGGATGGCACATGGTTGTTCATTTGTTACTTTTTGCAATGTGATTAATTTTTACCAGGGATATTCTTGAATATTATATTTGGCCATTTATTTCTTATTTCAATATCCAGTAGACATATGCTTGCATAAAACCATTAATTTATGGCCATTCAGCCAGCTGGTATCTTCAACAGTGACTGTATAACCACAGATGGAGATATGGCATGAGCCTTCTTGTAAGCGCACTGTCCTTTGGGCTATGTTCTGTATTTCACATGTCCACTCCAGCAGAACTTAGAATGAATCATACTTTGGCTTGTGACTATTGGTAAATCAATGTAGTCTCAGTGGAATCCATTCCCATAAGAAGAAATCTGCTTTCTATGGAGAAATAAGGCAGGAGATTTTGTATATGTGCAGGAATTTCCAGACACCAATCTCAATTAAAAATTCAAATGTCTCAGTTTCAATTGACTGTTGATGCTGGTGCTTTCTGGTATCAGTCAGGAATTGTATCTGAAGAGATGTTATTTTCTCAATTTTTTTAGTATTATCTGAATTATTAGTATTATTTTCAGAATAATAATGTTGCTGTCATAAATCTTATATTAGATCAAAGAACCGAGTATCATACAATATTCGCAACTGAGTTTTTCTTATTTACACTATATTGTATGTGTTAGAATTTTTCCTAGGATAAATAAACAGCAGATTGCATTCCACTAAGTGTGAACATTAAATGCAACTTTTTTATTTCATGGTATTCTTAAGCCTGTAATTGCACTGAAACACTACGCAGCTGTATATAGTCACACGAAGAAGCTTATTCTGGAAACTTGCACTCATGGTAAATAAAGCTTTTTATTGTCATTATTTACTCACACAAAAATGAAGAATGGTACAGGGATCCCATCCATCTGGCAAATAAAATTATATTAAAATATTTTGATTTGTGTTGCAGATGTGTATCAGCAGCAATTACTAAAATGGACATGTTAACGAGAAGCTCAAAGGCACGTTTTCTTGCAAAGCCAGAAGGAACGTAAGTTTCAGCAACTTTACTAATCAATTTTTCACTTAATTTTTAATCAGATCATACAGAAAGATAGTGTATTTGTCTCTCCACATTATACTAGCATTCTATCTTATATTCTGTCTCCAACTTGAATTAGATGTTTCTTATTCTACCTTTCTGAACTCTGGAGCGGGAAATTTATGGAGTAATCTGCTCAAAAAGCAAGTGGCTCCTTAATGAAGAAATTGCCATGTGCGTTCATCTTTAATTTTTCCAAATTTTATTTCTTAAAGCCTTATTCACAAAATTCAGCATGCTATTGCTGCACTACCATCTTTGTACTTCTTCTAAGCTTTCTTATACCAGCTAAGCTGACCAGCACAAATGTTAACATTGAGGCTTGTACCCCCCAAAAAAAGAAAATTATACGTGAACTGTGATACTATAAAATAGGACAGGGCTAGTGCACATTAAGAAAAAAAAAAAAAATCCCAAACAAAAAACATCACTAAAAACCTGCCTAGAATCTTTACCAGTACTTGGAACACATTTGGTTTTGTTTCACCTTTCAGCAGGTTTCACTCCTTATTTTCATCCTCTGGGTGTCTCCCTTTTAATTTTCACAAGCTCTTACATAGTCCAGTTTTATCCACAGATGGATGAGGATTTATTGACATAATGCAAGATGTTTATTCTGAAGGTGCTCAAACTGTATCAGGTCTTTCTGTGAACCAGCTTGCTTTTTTTGAGAGCTTATGATTAATGTTCAAAAAGTGTGATTGTGTAAAAATTATGATAAATACCATAGCAATCTAAAAGGTTCCCTAATTTCTCATGGTTCTGGCACTATTACATTTAAATTAATGTTCTGGAAAGTGGAGAAAGATATTTTTCAAATCAAGACTGTAAGGGGTTTCAAGCAAGCTAGAAGACAAAATCTGAGTTGAAAATTATCTTCTTATATCTTTCAGAAAGGAAACTGCATTGCAGTAGCACTGCTTAGTTAAACAAATAGAGACACAGAAAGGAATTAAAGAAAAAAGGCCATGTGGCTAGCACGGAACACATACTGAACCCAAATTAGCAGTGGTATACTCCTGACAGAAAAACAGGGGTGGGAAAAGCCAAACCAGGATCTACAAAAGAGATTATTCTCTACAAGACACAGGGAGCTACCCTTTCACCCTCTTCTACTGGAGACAAGTCTTAGGTGAAATACTTCAGCAAAGGGACGAACTAGGTGATCAAAGCTCCTTTTAGGTCTGTTACCATTACCACTATTACTATTGCTGCTATCATTGTTTTTTGGAAATATTATTATTATTATTGGAACATAGGAAGTATTTTGCATGCTACTGGGAAATCTGTCCGGCCAATGTAATACATACACAGACAGCTAACAAGTTGCACCATGCCTTCTGAAGTCTACCTGTGTTATACCAGATGTAGCAAAATATTTTTACATGTAGAACATGCCATGTTCAATAAGCCCTTGGGAATCAGGAGGTAGGCACTTAGTAATCAGATTTGTCAGCAGTGGTGTTCTGTCACTTTTATGAACCGTTCAAGCACTAAAATTGGATCAGTCAGTTGAGTCTAAGCTCAGATTTCTGGAAACACATAGTTTATTTGTATCAAATATAGTTAATTTTATAGGTGTTTATCTACACTCACTTGTCTGATTAAAGATGCACCAACACATTTGCTATCACACTAAGTGAGCTGATGAGAATTTAGCTTCCACCAGGCTTACGCAGACTTGGCAATACTGGTGATTCTGGTCTCTTGAATAATTCTGCACCTAAGGGCCATGGCAGTTCTAACGCCTGCAGTGATTTTCCTGGCAGAGACTGTGTTCCCTTATTGCCTTATCAGTGCCTCGCAGAACTGCAGTTTTACCTTTTCTGCTTCCATCAGCAGTTGCCTGAGATTTCTCAGATATATCACCTATTGCTTGTACTTTTATCGCCACTTAAGCTCTCGTTGCTCAAAATACGTCTCTAATAGATAAGAGTACGGTAGACTGATTTGTTAGACTGATTTTTAACTTCTTGCTTTTCTCTTTCTCACTGGAAATTTGCCTCAATACATCAGTCTGTCTTTATGGTTCCTTACCCACACTGTACCTTTTTTGTTGTAACTGCATTGTCTGCTAGCACTTCAAGATCTGCATGATTGCTTTTAAACATGTTTTAGGTCTAATAATAATACCAAATGAACTTTGTTTAAATGTAGAGTGCTTGAATAATACATGAAGCAAACTAGAATGTGAAGCCTGCCTTTCTAAATGCAAATCCACATTGTACTGACATTAACTGAGGAAAATTCTCTTTCTCAGAGTTCTGTACTGTCACTGGAAATCTTCTGAGATAATATTCAAACAATAAAGTTTTATTAAAGACTGTGTGCATCACTCAGCCTTATTTTGCCGTTACAAATAAAATTAGCAACTAACTCAAGATATGGGCCCTTCTAGCTTCTCATTAATAAAGGCCTTTGCTTTCCCCTTTTATCACAATTAGCCTTTACTTTGCTGATTGGAAGACATTAATTTTTTTCTTGGAGAAGGATCACTGGGATAAATTTCATTTTAGGATTTAGAAAATATCAGGATATGTAGAATATGGTCTCTGCACACTGAACACGGTTCTTTGGCATTTACAGTAAACTCGGTTTTAACTGTCTTACTAGAAGAGAAGGTTAACAGCTTAAGAGCAAGAATGCAACTGCATCTCCTGTTTAGAAAGTGATACAACTTAAAAATGTATATTTGAATAATATACACATGATCTTACTACTTTTATGTCTGGAACATGAAACAAACTTTGCTCTAAACTCCTCTATTGTTCCCATAGTTAAAATAAATCATAATTTCCTGAGAATAATATTACGTTACACCTTTGTATCCACTTTAAATCATATGGTTCTGCAATTAATGTTTGTTTCATTTTGCATTACACTCGACAGATCTGAATCATGACTGCACTGTTCCTTCAGCATTGACTGTAAGACTTAACGTCCGGAAAATTTTATCTTCTGAACAAATAGCGGGTGTTCCTGTGGCTCATTTCCTGACCTATCTAATGGAAATTTTGTCCATTCAGAAATCCTTTCTTCTGCTAGAAAAAGTTGCCCCTTTGGATGTACAACTACCTGAAAGGGAGTTGTGGTGAGCTGGGGGTCGGCCTCTTCTCACAGATAACTAGTGACAGGACAAGGGGGAACAGCTGCAAGTTGTGCCAGGGGAGGTTTAGGTTGGAGATTAGGAGAAATTTCTTCTCGGAAAGGGTGGTCGGGCATTGGAACAGGTTGCCCAGGGAGGTGGTGGAGTCATCGTCCCTGGGGGTGTTTAAAGAAAGGTTGGATGTGGTACTTAAGGACATGGTTTAGTGGTTAATAGGTGGGGGGGGTCGGTTGGACTGGATGATCCTTGAGGTCTCTTCCAACCTTACCTATTCTATTCTATTCTAACCTATTCTATTCTATTCTATTCTATTCTATTCTATTCTATTCTATTCTATTCTATTCTACCTCTCTCATCATTGTCTTGAAGCAATAGACAACACAGACGACTAATTTAAAACAGCTACATTATTTTAGAGCTCTAAAAAACAGATAGCATACATCCCAATACCTCCTACCTCGAAAACTCAGGTAGCATTTCACAGATTTTGTGTTTTCAAATGATAGCTTCTTATTTCTGCTGATTCCACAGTCTTGAGTTAAGGTTAAACAAGGTTCCTTTTAACAGCACTCAGCTGAGTGTAATCACACTCTGTAAACAAACCTGGCTTAATCCTCTCTCCTTTTGAAAAGGAGAAAAATGGGATCATTTTTGGCAGAAAGATTGCCATTTTTCAATCTGTTGTAAACATCTTCCAATATTCCTGTATTGGAAGAGTCACACAATTATCTGGTAAACCATTAGTAATGTTGTGCTTCATTACAAACATTACCTATAATACGCTTCAGGCCATCATTACCTCTACTCTCATCTGAGCCAGATCATATTTTTAATCTACACCCACGTTCAGCACTAGTCTGGATGTCTGTGCAGCTTCAGTTCCAATCTTTAACAAAGTGTGTGCACCTCTGTTTGTATGGTTTCTCGCATGGATATTCTGTTGCTTCAAAGAAGGTAGCTATCCCAGGTAATTTATTGTTTAATGCTATAAATATCATGCAGACCCTTTATTTATGTTTCTATGTTATTTTTATCTGTATTTTTATCTGTATTTTTAACCAATTTAGCTTTTAAAAAGCCTAGTTCCAAATAAAAGTGCTCCTATACTAGAAGGTGTACTTGTTTCAAGGACTGGAGTCCCAGACATTGTGTTTATACTTCGCGAGCAGGTATGCTCCACACTGACTACGCAATGCTGCTTCCATGACCATATGGACCCTGTATGTGTGCTTAGGCTCCCATTCAACACAGAATGGAAAGGTTCACATCTCACGCAAATGTTGCCATCCAAACATTCAGGCAGGATCTCATGGATGTGCATCCCTACATAGGACGTCAGAGACACTCCCAGATGTGCTTACATTTTAAATAAAATTTAAACCAAATTCATGTACCAAATGGCTGCAAGGAAACATGAACTACACGTGTTGTGTGGCCAGAAATAGCTGCACTCTACAGCCAGTTTAGTCATAAGAAATGAATTCTTTTTAGTTCTGGAGCAGACAACCAAACACTCTCAGCTGCAGAATTTTCCTTCTTCCTTCAGCTCTGTTGAACTCTGTTTAGCTGGATCAAGTTCCTTCACAGATCATGAAAAAGCATTCTGAAATCTATCCAACATTTTTTACTAAAAGAGGATCAGCTATTTCCTCACTGAAGAAGTGAAATATTTATCTGATGAAATTGTGACCGTATGTGCAACATAATTACCTAAATGAATGCAATGACTTTAAATGTACCAAATCAGTTTGATTAAACTAATTAACCAAAGATAAAGATTTGACCTATGAAAATCAGGATGGTCTTTTCCCCCACACCCTTCAATAGATTCCTAAGAAAGGAAATGACCTTAAAGTTCAAATACGACTTAAAGTTTAACATGCCTTCAAGTTCAACAAAATCTGAACAATAAGAAAATCTAACTTCAGGGTACAAACCTATTAGAAACATTGAGAAACTAGATTAGTTGGAATTTGTTATCAACCACAATCAATTTATTGCCAGACAGCAGACATTTCTTGCAAAATTTTATTACCATGAGAATATCACTGCTTTTTCATATGGCTATCACTTTCTGAAACTTGTGAAGCTTTATGTTTTCATTCATCTTTTGAGGAAAGTCCACCAGCTTTTCAATGCATTTCAAAAACTGCACACCAGAGTAGTACATCCCTTTTCTAATTCTGGGGAGAGGAATACTGAAATCTAATCTCTGAAATTTTAAGTACAGAAAAACAGGAAAAGAAAATGGAAGCTCTCTGTTCCACGATCCTGCAATGACACTTAATGAAGGATGAACCTTGGCTGAAAAATTCAGCAATCAGCACCAGTTTCTCAAAGAAGCTGAGCATTCAACTGGGTCATATGGGCACACAGCTGTTGGAAATCCAGCCTAAAGTTGGGATTTCTGGAAATTTCTTATCCTAACAGTTTAAAATTAATGCACAGCTATAAATTTTAATCTCAAATCTAAGACTGACACTGGCAGTTAGTTAAATACCTCTGCCTTTTCTATAGAAAGTTTGTAGCTTTCTGTAAAATCTTATTAAAACTATTTCTCTGTTACCACTTCTGTGATGGAAAGATACTGAATTTTATATAATGGTCTATAAATAATCTAAAAAACTGAAGTATTCTTTACATGGAGATTTTATGCGAAATAGTTTTATATTGTGTATAGAATTTTGGCAAAAGAGAAAAGGTATCTACATGACGGACAGCGATGTAACTGTATTATTCAAAACATCTCTGTGGGAAATTCCTAGTACATGCTTTTCTTCCTGACACAGTTGTTTTTTAACAGCCGTGATCATTTGCTTGATTATCTTGTTTGTTATCCATGTGTGAAGGAATAACATCAAGCAGAAGTGATTTTGTGAACAAATGTATTCCTCAAAGTGCCGATGCCTCCTTCTGCAAGTTTGCAGAAAAATCAGAGCTTTTTCAGTTGAACATCTGTCTACAAGAAAAGTTTTGAAAATACCCTGCCACATCAGCTAGCTTCCTTGGTAAAGATGCCACTGCTGCTCCACGAATTTTCTTCTCAGGACTCAGTCTCACTTTTAACTGTGGCTAGGGTATCGAGTGCTTTATCAAGGTTCAAAGCCGGACAGTTTGGGATCACCATTTGCTAATATATCAGCAAATTCCTTTCAGGAATGTTCTGTTCAGCATACAATAGTCTGGGATCAATTGGATCCTGTAAACTAGGGTATGAATCAGTTCATCAGGATACAGTACTTCTGAAAAACACTCTAGGTGTTCGGAAATCTCAACACTGTTTTTCATGTGCCTGGGGTTGCTAATGCCCTATTCAAATCTAACTGGTACGGATACAGCTGTAAGATTCCATGTGACAGCGTGTTTTTTACCAGCAGCCATAAGTAATTGCCCTAAGGTGGTAAAGTGAGGTACAAACCAGAATTACACACACACTAATTAGTTCTCAGCCACTGGAATAAAAATACCTACCCTGTGTGAAGCAAGAGTCTATTTCATAGGTTCCTCAAAGAAAACATGGACCAAGTGTGTAAACACATGGGCTGTCTTCCTACCTTCTCATCCTTTGTCAACAACGGATTCCTCTGCTATGATCCATCTAGCTATCCAAAGTCAGAATAAACACAGTGCTAGTCTAAATCTGATCCTTTTGGTCAGAAGACAGAGCCAAGATGAGGGAAAATCAAAGAGAGCTAAGCATTTATATTGGACTTATTGTAGTTAAGCCTTGGTTTGGCAGCAAACTTTTGGACATCTGCTTCCTGCTCTACTGCCCTAATTTCACATTTGCATGTTGAATTCAGTGACAAAACTACTATTAACTTCAGATGTCCTGTAACTAAAATAAACTGGTATATGCAAAATAAATTGGGAATTAAAACTAAAGTATGAAATCAAGCAATAGAAAAATAGCAAAGTCTTGGGAATTAATAACTCCACTGACACGGATATAAGGATGAAGAGATGTCATATTAAGAATCTGTTTCCCTATGAGACTTTACCAGGCAAAGTTCCTATGATTGTTTGCATGATAGAGTATGACTTCTTCATTTTTTACTGAAAATAACCAAAATCACCTATGGTTGGTCTGAATCACTTCAGTTAACGAAAATTACTCAGACTGTTTTAAGAATAAGCATGATAGTGCTGGACAAGCCTGTGTCTCCTGTTAAGACCAAAAGGACACGGCTTTTCATTTGTGCTGTGTATTTCTAGTAGATTATGTAAATATCTCCAGCCCTCAGTGGATTCATTCACAGTGCATCTGTAAATATGAAGTGTCTCCTAGTGAAAAAAATATCTCCCACCTACATTACCTGTATGCCAGATTCCCTTTGGAAGAGGCTACTAGAAGTCCTGCTGGTATTTTCATGGTACTATGTTCTCCTAAAGCAACCTCTGAGTGTCAGCACGCTCACTCCAGTGTGCTTGCTCAAGTGTGACTAGATCTTCAGTTTAGTTCTCTGTTTCTCAGATAGGAGACATTATGTTCCTGCAAGAAAGGTCCTTATCAATCTCCTGTACTTGACACTATCTGCGCAAGGGGCAATAGAGGCCCTAAAATACCTTGTGCCTCTGGACAATCCTGTCACCAACTGTGAAGTGAGCCTGTCCTCACTGTTTTTCCTTGCTGTTACTCTTCAAAGGTGTTTAACCCATGCTAGTTACAGACAGCTAACCTTTAACCTACACCCAGTAATGCTGCCTGGAGCCTTCTCACCTGCAGGTGTTCATCACAACCAGACATCCTCTGTGGGAATAAAGCACGGGGAAAAACATCTTCATCAAGGAAACTGCCATTTTCTTATTAAGCTACTAACACAACAAATACATTAAGTTATTTATTTCCCCAAAATGTTTGGAAATGTATTCCTTAGCAGAAACTTGGATTAGACTTTGATCTTGCTGGCATAAATCTGTATCGATTCTATTAACTGCCCTGGACTTACTTTTATGTAATTGAAAGAAGAATTGGGCCCTTGATATATTAAGACAGCCTTGAGCCAGCTTTCAGACTCCAATTAGGAATCCACTCAAAGGGAACAAGTGTTTGTTATGATAAATACTGACAGAAATGTAGCGACACAAGCCAAGCACTCCTGGTGTAATATCACTACCCACCTGCACGGCAGCCAAACAGAAGATTAATGCCAGACAGGGAAACAAAAGGAGATCAGGAGGCTCAGATAGAACTGGAACAGAAGAACCATTTGTCAAGCAGTGGCCTCTTTCTTGGTCAAAAATTGGCTAGGAAAAATCCTGATGTGTAATGGATCTCCCAAACAATTAGGCGTGAAAGGCTGAACAATCTAGCTCAACTTCGTAGATGAACTGCTGCATGGAATCTATTCCTCACTGCAGTTTCTCCTCTGACTGGAAAAAAATAGGAACCAAGAACCTGTGCCTTGACTTTTGAAGTCTTACTCCTTGCCTCAGATAGTCACAATTACCAGAAGTTTCAAAGGAAAGTGAAAGAAACTCACTATTAGGTTCTTTCAGAAATAATCCCACAAACATTTATTTCTACTTTTTCAATGTAGAACAATCTATTCCTCAAGGTATGGAGTTTATATTTCATTTATTTTAAGACTGGTTTTAATTAATTTCTTTGGAGGCAACGTGTATTACAATCACATCTTCTATGTCAACTCCTCTTCAATCGATTTGGCCTAATTGGCCAATTTAAACAGGTGTGCTGGAAAAATGAAGATCTAAAAGATAGTTAAATTCTTACAAGTTTCATGAAAACTGTCACCTGATTAGAGAAGAGAAAACCAGTTAGTGATCTTCCTGAGCAAAAGTGTAAGTTAAGTAGTCATTTCTCTTGTTTTTCCTGCTGATGAGACAACTGGCACATAAGCTGCTGGCCAAGCTATAGCATATACCTCACAGACCAATGATGGAGAAAAGAAGGCAGGTAGAATTGCTGAGAAATTCTGAGAATCCTCAGAAAATATGCAGGAGGATGGATCGGAAGGCATTGAGGGGATCAGTAGGCAGATTTCTGAGGCTGAGGTACAGGTACAAAGGACATGAACCAAGCTGAATACTTGAACTTTCTGTGATTAAAAAGCCACACGGTAATAAGCCATAGGAAAGATCAATGTTGTGCTTTCAGTTCTGCCACAGCCCTCTTGAGTGTAATGCCAGGTTAGTCATCTAATCAGCCAGTGCATCAGATTCCCATAAAATAGGGATAAAAATGCTTACTTTACAAGTTATAGTGAGGTCATTCATACTTGTCAGAAGAAGGCTTTGCAGCATTATGAAAACCTATAGAAGTGCAAAGTATACATGAATGGAACAAGGAAGTGAATGTAGGCAGACATTATACTGCCCATTTAACGTAATAAATTAGCACTAGATTGGGACCAGGGTTGATTTCTCATCAAAATTCACTCACTTAAAATCTCCAATTCAGCTTAAGACAACAAGCATGAGGCATTTCCTTTTTGTGGGCCGCCTTCTTCTTCAGGTGTGGACCCTTGCCTACCATCTCCTCCAACAATTAGGTCTTTGAGATGCAACCACCTCACATTAAGTCCAGCAGAGACTTTACTCATCATTCTCAAGATCCTTGTGCAGTTTTAAGTCTTTCTGCTTTACACACATGCTATTCACAAATCTCTAATTGTAGCACTTTCTTTTATCTAAAAGCAGAATCCAAACGTGTACAAATAATTTTAAAAAGCAACAGGCATCTTGAAAGCAAAAGGTAACTCGGCATTCCTCAAGGGAACCTTTGAGGGTACAGCAACTGTATTCAGGAGGGAGACTTGTATTGTCTTGGCCAGCAGCTAAACTGGACTTTTCCAGCCCAGTGAAAGCTGGTCCCTTTGCTTCCACTCTCCTCCTGTCCAAAGTTTTCCACCCCTGCATGAGGCTTACCTCTTATGAATCCTTATTTAAAATCACGATTTACTTCTTGGCTTCTTTGTTCAATGTTTGGTGGCTTCAGTGGCTCCTACAGATCAGCTGGCCACTTTGGTTTGTGTAGGACATGGCTGTCCTGTTTTCAACATATTGTCATTTCACTAACCACAAATTAAAATGTGATATCTGACCATAATATCCAACCTGGGAACAAAGCAAACTATTTTTTCAGAAGCAATTTCTACATGTGGATATAGAGACATTTAGGAGACAGTAGATGTCAGAGAAGCAAGTCCAGTTTAAACTCATAAATTTTACTGGAGTTCAAAGTTCACTCATTAAGACGTCCACCAAAACACTATACTTTCCTCCGTCTTCCTGCACAGTTCACTACACTTCTGTTCTGAAAAGTAGATCTATTATTGTTCAGGTTTGGAAAAAAAAAAAATCTTTTATGTTTGAAATACTTATAGTGGTATCACAGGAATATTAGCAATAAATAAGTTCTGACAGCTGGGGTACACAGAACCAGGCTTATACTACATCCTTGTAGGCTTACTAAATATCTTTGATATGGTAGCCACTGACAACTGTTGGCATGTGGTGTGGCTTGTAATTGAAGCTTTGTTAATAATTAGAGTAGTCCATTCTGGAGTGCTTCCCTGCAGATTCTTGAGATTTTGTGGAGGTCATACTTCATACTATTACAACTACCATAAATACCTTTGGTTGTCTTTCTAGCTCTCAAATTAGCAGCTGTTATTCCGTTTCTGAAATGACCTTCTCCACTCCAGAGATGCCAATACTTCAAATAGCAATATGGGTTAAAGAACTGAAATACTTTGCATTTGAATTTTTTCTTCTCAGTGACAAGGGTTTCTCATCTAGCAAATTTGGTTTTGCAATGGCTTTCTGGTCATTTCATCACGTTTGGAAAAGGATGTCATCTGGTACTTCACAAAGTCTGGTAAAAAACTATACTCGCTGAAGATCCATTCAGAAAACCATTCTTAAAACCAACAAAAAACATTTTATGCAAGTTAGCAATGTAAGAAATCATTTCTGGTCTCAGAGCAACCTGACTCCTAATTTTTTTGAGAATGGTCTGGAGATTATAAAATAAAATTAATTAGAATAGGAAAGAATAAAGGCTGCAAAGGCTTGTCACTACTAATTCTTTTATGGGATGGGTAAGCTAAGTCAAAAATATGGATCCTGTTAAATATCAGATCACTTATTGCAGAAAAGTAGTATTTTTACATTAATTTATATTTTCATCATAGTCACTATATATAATTGGTCTCATTTTGTAGGTTATTCATATCACAGCTTTTGTTCAGTTTAACAAAAATGTTTGATTGATCTCTCCTACATTGAGATCCATCTGCTCGCATTATTATAAGCAGCAGGAGATCATAAATCGACCATTTGTTAGTATTACAAATGGAAAATATTATGCTTTCACGATGTCCTTACACCTTACATGTATACTTCTCTACAAAACACAGCATATCAGACTACTGTTCGGTAGTCATTATGTTCAGATCAAATATTTCCATATTTTATTACAAGCTCATGTTTCTTTTCAGCTCAGGGATATTGAAAAATACATTAAGCTTAATATTTCATGCAAAACTAGGTTATGTAATGGTTTCACATGTAAAGTAGGTGAACAGATGGATTTCTGCTCTTGTGAGCTGAACTAGATTGAATTAGAACTAGATTTAACTAGATTAAATTACACAGTCTTAATAAGGTCATTTAGAAGTAGAAAAAAAATTAAATAGAGGTCATTAATGCCATCACAAAAATGTAATCAACATCAACTTTTATTTGAAGAATAATAATTAATAATAACTTTTTAGCAAGGGTCTATTTCTATTTTATTTCTAAATAGGGATAAGAAATGTTTAAGAACATATTCTGTGCTCAGTAAACTATCTTGTAATGTTGGAATTTTCTGCTACAAGATTAGTTCCTTACAGTCACATCTCGTATCCTACATGACAGAGGATTAGCATTTGCTCATATAGAGATGCTTATATTTGTCACAGGTATTTTGGCCTGTGGCCAGCAGTAGCCAGACAGGCGTTTTGCACAAAATCCACATCTGCTTCACAGGAAGAGGGTAGTTTCTACTGACTGCCTAATAGCTGCTCCACTTGGACTAAATCAATATTAGAGCTACATCTGCTACTCCTCTTATGTGTCACTAGCTGCATTTAAGACTTAACTACTTTCTAAGTCAACATGCTTTTTCTTGATCAAATTCTTCAGCATTTTATTTCATGCACCATGCAGCTGATGCATCTCACTGCATGATGCATCAACTGAGTTATTCTGGTTAACATCAGGCAAATGAGAACAGGATAAAAATAGTTAAGTAAATGTATATATCTTTAAATATAGGTCAAAACATCTTTCTTCACTCTTGTTGTTCAGTATATTGATTTCAATAGGAAGAATGATAAACAAGAGAAAATTATCTATATGGCAGTCCATAAACAGCATTGTTCAAAGGTGTAGAGATTAATTTTTTACACTGCAGCAAGCAATGAACAAGCAGACGAGGACAGAAAACATTCCTGTACAAAGCAAAACCCTAATGTAAATCTGGAAGTATAGATGGAGAATATTGACCTTCCTTCAAAAGATATATATTTTCTAAAGCTATGGTCCATGGCCAAATGCTTTTCCCTTCATACTGTTTTTAAAGGTAGTCAGAAAAATCTTCCAAAATCAGTGCTACTAGTCTCAAAAGTTCTTAGGATATGTAACAGGGGTGCATAAAATGAAAACTCCAGATTACAAAGTATTGTTTTGGGATTATTTCTCCAAGAATTAAGTTCTAAACTACCCAAATTCTACACCTAAGTTTAACAACATTGATGGCAGCTTTAGGCAATCACAATCACAGGAAAACACTTGTGAGGAATTATACAAGAATATACTAGAATTTTCCCTTCTAAGGGAAAAAAATATCGATGAAAGAAATGACTAATGCTGAGATATCTTTTAGAAGCTGCATGAACTATTTTGGTTGACTTACAGTCAAGAGTTTAACAAGAAAAAAAAACCCTTAAAGGGTAGCTTCTATGTCCGTTTCAGCTTTTTCCAGTGGTGTTTTGGGGGATTTCTCTGTGGTAAGGAAATTCTGCTTTTATTTGGAGTGTTTGAAAACATTATCAGGGAGAAGAACCACAAAAAAATCCTTGGACAAGAAGTTTTTCTAGTTTTGATAATATTGTTTGATCTTTTGGGGAGATAAAGAGTGTCTGCAGTTGGAAGAGTAGAAAAAAAACAAAGAGCGCTTAGAGAGGAGAGATTATCTTTGCTTTTTAATGCTTAAACAAAGTTCTTTAACCAGAATTAATTTTATCAGAAAGGTGAGATGAAAAATCCCTGTTATACCAAGATTCATTTGTTATTGCTTATAAAGGAACTATCTGGGCACAGTTTAATTTTTGTTTGTTGGTGGGTTGGTTTTTGGCTGGCTATTTTCATAAGGAACTTGAAAATCAGAGGTGAAATCAGTGTTTTAAAGAAACTGTATCTATGTAAACTCTTTTGTCTGTCAGTGTTTCACACCTTTGCAACCTCTTTGACCTAATCCAGAAAAAAATGAGCAAGTCCCATTTCTGTCACAATATTATCGGTTCTAAATAGGATCTCAGTGAACCCCTGTTGCAGATAATCAGATCTGAGCAATTATAGATCAAAATTTTGAAAGTTATTTCAAATATTCAGGCGAAATCCATAACTTTATTTATTTCAGACTTCTGTGCATTTTTTTAATGTTTCCCTTCTTGCTATATTAAGCCACTCTTATAAAGAAGATAAGGGAAATTTAACTATTAGGAAACACAAAGGCAATCCCAACTCTCTCAACTCTTCCGCTTGAAGAGAAAACCAGAGGAATTCCACCTTTTTCCATGACTTGTTCTGCCAGTGTTTGGCAGCCTTTCTTGGAAGTTCTATCTGCCAATCCTCGCTGGACTCAAAATGGATGGATAAGGTGGTGGGTTTTATCACATAAGCAGAACCCATTGCATCATGAATCTATGGTAATACCATACTTTTCAAAGGAGAGAAAATGAATGGATTGTACTGTCAAGTACTTTATGTACTGACACTATTTTCATTTTTATCAAATCTCAGAAAAGAATGAATAGGGGTTGGGAAAGATTCTACTATGTATGTCATTTCTGAGTACTGAAGAAGCATAATCAAATCTGATAATGTTCCAGGGACAGGTAGTCCTTCTTGTTGTCAAGCCCGTAAACCACATGAATGCATCAGAGTACAGAGAAGCCCAGAAACAGTAAGGTATAACATGTAAGACTGATGGTACTTCATTCCATATGTGTCTGTACTATTTCCATAGGCTTTAGTTAGTATTTTTTAGTTTTGTGGGTTTAGCTCATATGCAGGTTTCAACCAAGTTCAGAAAACCTCATGAATCTGCACTATCAGGAATGAATTTTTTTTATAATAACAGTGTTTAAAATACTGTATGGGTGATGCACTGATTGAAAGCCACTTCCAATCCATGGCCTATAGCTGCACGGATCAGGGCCTGTGAACTGCTTATTCCTTTCCACCCTTTTCTGGAATGCCTGGAGCCCCTGGAAGAGAGTAGCAAGGAAAAAAAATACCCTACATGTTGATGAAAGCAATCAGTGGAAAGGTATTTGACAGTTGGATGGGAACAGTGTGGCCAAATAGATATAAATCTGGGTAGGAAGCAGAAACCACAACTACAACCCATCACACAGACCCTGTGCGCATTCTGGTTAAGTGGGAAAAATACATGAGTAAATAGGTGCCTGTTTTCTGTGGCTACTTTTTAGAGTTAGATTTCACATAGCATTTTGCCAGCGCAAGTGGTATTATGTTAATTTCACAGCAGCTCATTACAAAATATGAGTTGCAATGAAGTGTAATTATATAGATGAATAAAAGTACTTGTGAGACCATAGTAAAACAAGAATATTAATAGAAGCATAAAAAAAAAAAAGTCATACCTGCCAAGAATGACGTGTTGAGCTTTTATCATTTTGCTTCAGCGAGGTATTTGGCGCAGGAATGCTTAACGATAGTCAGTGTTGGTTTCTGGTTTATGTTTAACCTCTGAATGTGCTTACCAGGAATGTAGGGAATCATTCCGGTTTTGAAATACAACTGAGGAGTTATGTGGGAGGGACTGTACAGAGTTGTGGTCATAAGGTAGAAAAATGATAGGGAATGGGTTTTGCTGTGGAACTTTGCTTTAACAGCATCCCGGAATATTATTCATCTATGCTATCACAAGCAAACCTAAAAAGTGCAGATGATGCTCAGGCGACAGACTGTTAACAGTAACTGAAAACACCGTGTATGATGGGTTAAGGTTTAACTCATCCCAGGCTCAGCTTAGTCCTATTCCCTAATAGTACTAAGAAACACTGCACATCGAGATTGTCCCCCTAACGCTGTCAGATTGGGTGGGTGGGCAGGGCATTGTACCAATGCTGCCATGGAGCCGCTGCGTCACTGCAGGACAGGGCTAAGACCTCCCTTGTGCTTTGTGTTTAAATAGATGCAAGCACTTGGTTCATTTCGTTCCTTTTACATAACACAGGTTTCACTAACTGAATAAAATTACACGAATAATTACTATTTAATTACAGTTTTTGCTTACTGTAAGTCAACTGTCAGATAAGAAGGTTTCAAATAAATAGTACATTTGAAAGTAGCAAATTCTGCACTTTTGTAAAACCAGCAGCTGGTCCAAAATGTATTAAAGCTTTCATTTGGTGAGATTCAACTGGGAGTGCTGAAGGAAAAGACAGAAGATTCAAGCATAAGGTTCATTTCCGTACTTTTTGAGCAATTCCTCATTTATTTACCAGAAAACCCTAACAAAGTTCCTCTTCAGAGGGATGAACTGTGAAGCGAGGTAGCTTGGCAGTAGATTTGAAGGATGGAAGGGTTTTACTTCTGCTTTTTATCTGTGTTATGATTGACACAGGAATGTGATATTAGACTCCTAACACATTTCTTTCAGCTGAAACATTCTTGTGGAACCCTCTGTGTTGTTTATATTTAAGATGATGTTTCAGCTTCCAGGACATCCTAATTTTATACCTACACCAGCGAAAGACCTCACTATTGTGGTCAATCCACTATTTACCAGTCCAGTCCGATAATATTGTTTCTAAAATCAGATTGCACGTTGTGAATACTAGTTTCAAGGACTGGTTAAAACCCTCAAGGTTATGCCCTCCTTGAATCTCCAAATTCCCAAATAGGAAGATTATTAAAAGAGCATGATCAAGGGCAGTGGCCCCTAAAATTAGACCTTACAGCTGTGTTTTGATTTCGCCATGTGTGTACGAACACAGAGATCATCTGTGCATTTGGTCTTCTGCACAATACAAGAAAGATCTTTTTTTCTTTCCAGACTACCGTACCCTTCATTAGAATGTAGGAGCCCTAAGGTACAGTATTTATATTTTACGCATATTCCTCTGTCAGTCCATGTTGCCTGTGAACTGATAACATCGCCATGTATGGAATTCTCTGAGAAAGCTTTTTGGAGGCAGGTAACTGAAACTCTTGCTAATTTCAGATTTAGTAAATTTTTTTTTCAGTTTAATTTATGCTAGATGACACTGTAAAAAGGCAACACATCCTACTGATGTCATGAAACAATACTTCTACATGTATTAGCTCTGAAAACCCAAAGAGATAGGTCATTCTTATTCTTGGTTTTCTGCATTTTTAATTTGAGCATTTATATGTCACTCTTCTGCTTCTACATAAGTTCCACTTTCCAGGAAGATATAAGGACTCCTCTAAATTACAGTGGCTTCTAATGACCCCGAGGTTGTCTAGACACTGAGGGACTGCTATGCTGCATTTGTTCATTGTCTGTATGGTGCCCCCTCCAAGCCAAAATCCTTTCTTTGGTAGTGGAAGCTGGCAGTGGAGCCCAGTAGGACTGGGGTCAGCAGACCTAGGCTAAAACCAGAGTATTTGCTCAGCAAATGGCAACAGCGTGCCCTCTGCAGAGGACCAAGCACCTACCCTGATGGCAGAGTGTAGGTGAACAATTTTACACACTGTGATATCTAAAGAGGGGCATTAAGATCAGTAGAGTGAATTAAAAATTTCAATTTTAAGCCAATAAAGTCAACACATTCAACATTTTACAATTCTGCATGAAGAGGACAAAAAAGCAATAGTGGGGTAATACTTCCATAAACTAATTAGACGCCTTGTTCACAATATGGTTAAATGAAATTGTTTGAGGCAGCTGAGACCACTGTTAGGCTTTGGAAATGCTCTTCTCTCAAGGCAGGTTAGCTTGAGATCTGCAGGAGAGGCCAATCAAGACCGTACTCCTGAAATCCCTGTAGGAGCTAAGCCACCTTAACACTTTGCTGCTCTTATTTTTCCTAGAAGCCACCCAGCAGCTATCCCTAGATTCCTTTATTTTCTGCCAAAGGGAAATAATGTGGCAAAACAGGATTTACCGGGCTGGTTATATCTCTATTCAAATGTCAGGAGAATTCAAATTTTGATTTTCAGTACGTGCTTTCACTTGGACACACGGGGGTTTACAGAGACCTTTGGACTGCAGAGGCTTTAAAGACGTTACAAAAGCAAGAACTCTGTGTGCAAATATGAGCATATATAAGTATCTGGGGTTTGGGGGGGTTTTTTGTTTGGGTTTTTTTTGGTGTTTGGTTTTGTTTTTTTTTTCCAAAGATCAGTAATGTAAACAGTCATGTGAGAGAAGGAAGTGGTAAAAGGCACCAGACTGGAACTCCAGGTTAGATTCAGCTCCTGGCTCCACTGCAGCTTGTGACTGCAGACAGCTCTTATAGGCATAGTATTTCACTACCCCAGCAGGCTGCAATTAATTAATCTCTGTGCCTAAGGTCTGTGTTAGGAGGGATGAGAGCGGGGAGTCCTCTCTGTGAAGCACCAGCTGGGTTGTTTCTGTGTCCAAGGCACTCCTTTCCAAGTTGACATGAGTGTCTCCACACAAGCTACTCCACAGGTAGTCCAGGCAATTCCCCGCTTCCTGGGGCTGAACTTCACTTCTGCAATCTGTGAGCAACAGTCCCTGTAGTTATAAAATTATAATTTCAGACTAAGAAAATTAGTTACAGGACTATGAAAATTAGTCATGGGGGTAAAGAAAAAGACCTCATAGTAGAAGAATGAAGGCATGGATTTTTTTTTTTCTCCAGCACATATGAATTCAATTTTGAAGCGAAATGAATCTCAGACTGTAAGCACATGAGAGGACCTCTGAGGAGTCAGAACAAAGGCTCTCTTAAATGATAATCAGTCATTCTATCAGCCCGTGATTGTAGCAAAATGTTTTTATTGTAAAACATTTGTCTGACACATGCTTGTAAACCTGCCAAAAAGGATATCCTACTTAAACAAAACAGACATTAGCCTCAAAATTGGGTTTTCAGTTCAAGATACCCCTTATTTTTTCATGACTCTTGTTTAGCTCATGCAAATGACTAGAGAGTACCATTAAATTAAACAAGATCATGAGCATAGTTAAAGTTCACACGGGATGCTTAAAGAGAAATGGTTACAGCATCTGTGCCGTGGCAGCCATGGGGCGCAGAGGCCACTACAAGCCTGGCTGTTGCAAGGCCTCAAACGAGGACACTGATGAGGGGTTTCTTCCCCCTGGACACCCCTGGGTAAATTGTGCCCATTAGCCGTGCTTTGCAGGGCTGCAAAATTGTCTGGTTATCTCATTGCTAGTGGAGACACAGAGCCTTGCTGTAAATACGGAAGGTATAGAAAAGGAACTGAAAGGTCACCACATGCTGGGCAGCACCAGGCAGCCGCAGAAATGGAGTCAGTCCACCGGCCCGTCAGCTCAGGAGGGCCAAGCGTTGGGTAAGTTCTGTGCAAGCACTGGTGAAATTGCTAAGAATTTGTCCTGGAATTATTCCAGGACATTCTGTAAACTTGTGGTAAGCTTATGGTTATGCACGTGAAAAATGAGTTGGCAAGCTGGAACTTCCAGAGTGTTATGAAGCAGGGGAAAAAAAAAGAAAAAAGAAAAAAACCCCACAATCAAAAAAAGTACACATTATTTTTAAAATTAAGGCAAAAATCAACCAACCATAAGTGATAGGATAGCTCTCAATATTAAGACCTCATATAAATCCAACTGGTCTTGTTTCATCTATATATTAAATCTGCATACTGAGTGCAATTTTGAAAGGATAAAATTGAGAGGTTATTATGAGATAAAAATAATAGAATTATTAAATCTTTATTAAAAATCCCTTGCAGAGGAAAGACAAAGCAAACTGCTCTCAGCTAGGAATCAGTCTTCAAAGTTGAGGAGGCAAGAATATGTTCTGCTAGGTAGATAATGTAATTGGGTAGTAGAATTTCATTTAATCAAAGCTATATCCATGAGCATTAATGGGTAACAGAAGAAAGAGAACCTCTGAATATACGTTTTATTTTAATTTTGATATGAAGTTCACTAACTTACAGTGGGATCCTTGTATAAAACAACAAAGACAGACAATTTAAGGTCAGTCATCAAAAAGGTTACATGGGAGAGGCAAGATGAGGTGGTGATCCAATGATTTTTGAAGACTTTTAAGGATTGAATGAAAGCTATTTTAAAGAGCTCTCTGTTTAGGGGGATAATATCTCAAGACACTTGGACAATATTGAAGCAAAGGAATTCAACCTTAGCTAACTCATTGGAATTCTTTGAAGATATTCCTGCCATGATAGATAAGGAGAATTCTAATTTAATTAGGTTTTCAGAAGATAGCTAGCATTGCACCACATCAAAGATTACTGGATAAAAGGTATAGAGCAAAGGCTAAGAGCTAGTGTAGGATAAAAATTGTCTCCTAAAGAACAAAATACAATGATTCACAGCTATTATTAAAAGAAAAAGAGGTTATTGCTTATGGCAGGGTTAATAGAAGTATATGCTTTAAGCATTCTAAAAATATTGAAGTAGGAGTAACTTGAATGGGACTTTTAAAAATCTAGGAACATGGTTTCTGATGGAGTATATCTACTTTGTCCCTCACAGCTATCACAAATTTACCTGCCTCACGCAATGTAACAGAATTTTCCAGGTTGATTAAAATCTGATGGCGTAGGGAAAATTATGGATTTATTACAATATTGTCTTGTCCTGACAATGCTTAACTGTGAAAAGGAGGATTGATGGGACAGCTCTGTATTGTGCCGGTCGACAAGTGTGGCCACAAGCAATTGTGGTTATTTAAAAGTTTATTAGGGCAGCTTTCAGGCTAATCTAATTTGGCACAAGAATTTTAAACCTCAGCTAAGTTATAATGCACAGACAGCTAGCAGACTAAAGCTTTGTGCTCACTGTCTGCACTGCCCTTTAAAAGTACAGGCAAATAGATTAGAGCTTCCCCCAAGTTCAAAACTTAGAAGAAACTGGGAAATGTTTCCATCACAAGTACTTTATGCCAAGATTTTACATAGTGCTAATGGAAAAAGTGCTGGAAATTAAAGACAAGTTCAGAATGAGTTAGAGGAGCAGAGTGAAAAAAGAAGGGAAGTTAGTTCCAGATAAACAAGGGCACAAAGAAAAGACTGGGCATACTGAGTTGGACAGCCTCTTCCTGTCCTTGTGCTGAACATTTCTTATGTTGCCTTCTCTGTTTTCTAATCATATACTCCAGGTGAAAGGGCATACTTTGCTCCTGTGTTTTTCTTTCCATGTGTATGAGAGCTGCTACTGCTTTAGGCCTTCCCTAAAAAGTAAATTAGCACTATCTGACCCAAAAGCAATAGCACAAAAGTCATCGTTCACAGCAGTCAGAGTGCCAAAGTTGGAAGCCATGTACCAATTTTGGAGATTGTGCATACCTTTTTGTACCTTTGGTGCACTGTGTAGGAGTTTTTAAAAGCCATTTAGGGGATTACGTGCAATTTAAAATGGTATATAAGTATCATAATTACACTGCCTTCCAATAGAATTGGCATGCTGTTTGCAGGAAGAAACCTCTTTAATCTTCTCTGCAAAGGAAGCAAAGTCAGGTGAGCAAGCTTCTCTGACAGAAAGGCTTTTCACTGAGTGATTTGATTGACACAATCTCTCTTGGCTGTTGCAGTAATTGCAAAGCAAGAAAATCTTGATGATTATTCAGAATCACAAAGAAATTTTTAAAAATTATTTTCTTTAACTTGTTTCCATTGATTTTCAGCACATCGGCTGAAATTATTTTGCAGTCTAATGAGGACACAGTTCTCAGACACATTACGAGAGTAAGAGTTAAATTAATATAAGTAGATAGATCAGTAAAGGACCTGCAGCACCAAGAGTCACTGTCAGCACAGAGAAAGCCCTGTATGTGTTACACAGCAGACCACATTTGGATGGTTGCCCTCCCAGCTCCGGCAAGCGCAAATACTCATTTTCATCGGCTTATGAAGGAAAAATTGGCACCCATAGACACCCGTTACTAGAGTGCAGGGTGCAGCACAGGAAATGCAGTCATCTTCAAGGCTTTTCCTGTGTTTAAGTCCAGATGTCCAGTGGCCTGTAGTGTTTGCTGTATACTCACTACCAATTGTAAACATGTTGATGTTCTTTGAGGGTCACCAGACTGGCTTTTTCCTATTTGCCTGAAGAGAATCACCCTGAACAAAATTCATCACAGAGAGAAAATTAAGAACTAAAACACCACAACAAACCTGCAACCTTATCTATGGGGCTGGAAGAATTACTGGAGAGATGGAGGAGGTCCAAGAGCCTAGGAGGGGTGGTCTAGTGAAGGACCAAAACCATAGCAGAATTTTAGGGTATAGAAGCTTTGTGCAAAGGAGCCGCCTAATAAGCAGTGCAGAACCATGGAGGCACAGATCCCAGCGCTGGTCCTAGCCCAGCCATTAGAAGTTGGAGGAGTTGTTTTGATCAACCATTTGTACTAACCTTTTTTGCAGTGGCATAAAAAAGGAGTGATTCTATTTTGGTCAGAAAAGTTTAGCCCAGAATAAAACTGCAGTGACATCAACAAGCAACCACAAGGATCACAGTCTGCCATTATACAGAATAGTTATGATCCCACATAGACGATGTTTCCCAGGAACAGGAGTTTTGCATAATTCATTATTAAATTTTTAAATCCTCAGAAGAGGGACAGTAAAGCTATTCAATGTATTGTTAGCTCAAGGTCAGATTTGCTGTGTGTTTATCCTCTAGAGTACTCTCACAGACCAGGTTGGGCAAACCAGCTGGTAAATTTACCAGAAAAACATTGTGTACACCCTGGGTTTTCCAAAACACACGGTTTCACGGTTGCATTCACAGTGAACAGCCCCAGCATGATGCAGCTCTTCTGACTTTCTACCACATCTGCCCTTAACACTGTGCCTAAGATTAAGCAGATGGCTCTGCCCGTGGTTGTCCCTGGAAGAGTCGTGCCGTTGCCTGCCACCAAAGGATGTGGGGTTCCCGAGCACCCAGGGTCCAGGCCGAGGCCCAGCCTGACACCAGAGCACAGGTCCAGCACAGATTTCAGCAGTCAGGTGAAAACTAAAGACCTGGCCTTACACCGAGATCTGTTAACACAAAGGGCATCTGGGAAACTGCTGCTGGCACGAATACAGATTTAGGAATTTTTTGCTAGCAGAATGGTGATTGCAAGTTTGAGGGCGGTATTGCTAAAGATAATAGGGGGAGGAAGTCCCTGTGGTGCGTTATAAACATGTCTTCATGCTGTAGTAGTTCCCCCACAAATCAAAACTCTTTGTAAGGGACATTAATGTTCTATATCATTCCTGGTGTTTTCTAAAAGTGTTCAGAGGAAATTACCGGCTCTCTGAGTGCCAGATCCCAGGGTATGGAAACAATAGGGGGCCATATTTAAAAAAAGAAAAAGTAACATTTTTCAGGTTACTTTCTGAGTCGCTATAAAAAATTGCCTTCATCCCTCCTGAGTCTAGTGATGTTCCTCGTTAGGAACTGGGATTTAAAATAACACCAGGAAAGGCAGGGTTTTTCAGACAAAAGTTCGTTGCTGTTTGCAAACAAAATACTGCCTGCATTCATATCAGCCTTCTCATTTAGTTTTCTGTGTTCTCTCCTCCTCGTTCCAGGAGCATTTCTAGGCAGAGCCCTTTTCTGATCTTTGAGTTTGTTCCTAGATTTTTCTTTCAAGAAGTGGGTGGCATTTCAGTAATCTGGGCTCAGTCACAACAAAGGAAAATAAAAATAACCTGCTGAAAAACTGAAGTTGCTGGAATGTGTGATGCTCAGCATTAAAATGGCACAAAATGCCTGCCTATTTATAGCTCTTGTTTTGAGAAAGAGTGAGGCACACTTTGGGCACTAGATACAATGGATCACCCAGGAAAATGCATGGCCTTGCATTCTGCGTGTGAAAGCCTTTTTTTGTTTGTTTATTGCAATACCAGTAATTTCCCAGGAAAAGGGGGCTTACTCAGAGTTTCAGTTATCTGGTTTATGCAGGCAAATGCCAGGTTTGACACGCCATTTTGGTTGCTGAGTAAAAACTTGGATGACTAAATAAAATCCTATGCTTGCTGTAATTCAGATTTATCCACGTATCTTTGTTATTATATCTTTGCTGAGACGAGCATGCTTAGCATGATTACACAAGAAATGTGCTTTCAGTGTAGAAACAAACCTGCAGTATCATCTGCAAATGATGATACTTTGAGGAGGACAAAACACTCCCAATTTACCAATCTCTAACCTTTTTCTTTTTTTTTTTTTATGTTCTTCTTTGTCCTTATTTGAGTCATGCTGAATGACAATAAATTATGAGTTTGCTTGCTAGGTTCTCTCTTTCTTTTCAAGTTTTATTTAATGGTATTGTTTTCCAGTTCAGTAGAAGGTAAGACAGATTGAAATGTCAGAGAGCAGAACAACTGGAGAGATTTAATGAAATTGCTGTTTGCAAGAAATAAAAGAAAATTACGTTGCACATAACATGCAGAAGACATATGCAAAGAGACAGCGCTATTAGTAGCAGTCCAGAGATTTTTGATGCTGTGTGCAAAAGTAAGCCAAGCCTTACTGTTCGCTATGTGGACTGATAGCAGAGTCCTGCAGTTCGAGAATGCTACAAAAGCAAGTTTGATGAGCCAAGGTGGGGGACCCAAGATGGGTCCCTGTGGGGCACCGCACTCACACTGTCTTGGTAAAGCTAGAAACAAACCTAAGATTTCATAAATTTAGAAGGCAAGTTGTGTACATCGACAAGATACACATTTATCCAGTACCTTCCTGAACAAAATGGCAAGCAGGGCCACAAGTTTGAATTTGAGTTCCTCCACAGGGTGTTGTCACTACTCCTTAGTGGACTAAAGTTCAAAGGTAAATACGTGAATGTCTTTGCTTCCACCTATGGGTAAGCACGTGGTGCCTTTCTACTTATGAACAAGAACCTGCTTGAGTAAGACAAGCATGGTGAAAGCAAAACCAAACAAAACCACCATCGTAAGTTTTCTTTTTTATTTCTAAACTGCATCTCGTCTCCAGGGTCTCCTGTGTTTATCCTCCAGTTCCAAAAGTACTGGAGCATAAACTCAAGTTTCCAAAAATGAAGTTAAAAAAGAAATTCTTTGGAATTTCTTTTCTCTGACTGAGACCACACCTTAGTTTTGTTATAACTGCACAAAATCACCATCATGAACTGGCTGTGAAGAGGATTTTTAATAAACAATATACTGCTGTTTATTCCTTGGCTTCTTACATCTCTGCAGGCCCTTCTCTCGTACTCCCCAGTATCCACAGTCCCTGGAGCAGGCGTTCCTGTCTATTCCCTTCAGTCCTTCAAGCATCTTCGTGTATGATAGTCACTTTACAAAAACAGCGAGGGACTGCCCATTGGTTTTTTGAGACTGAAACCTATAATCAAGCACAACAAAAAAAAGGTAGGATCAAAAGTGAGGGGAAAGTACAGTAGAGAAATGAAGGAAAAAGAAGTTTCTAAAAAGACTCTGAGGTGATTCAGCAAGGCACAGTTACTAAAAAAAGAATTCTGAACTGAAGCCAAATAATAAATGCGGTCCTGTGGATCCATTAAGGTATATTAATGCTGCCGCTTTCCCATCTGTTCCCTGAAGTTCCAAACCAAAACCAAGTCATCTGCAGGCTTGGCTCCTCATTGTGTGAAACATTCATCTATTAAATTAATCTGGATCCATTTCACCCCCGATGGGACTTTGTTTTGTTTAATATGGTTGCATACCATGGATTGTAGCCCATTGAGGCCACCAATAAATTACATGTGAACAAAAACAAAACCCAAATGAAACAAATAAGTAATAACTACATGATATTCTTTTTCCTCTAACAGAAATGCCTTTTTTGTCTCTGTGTTGAGAAGGCTAGCAATTTACACTAACAATATCGGTACAATAAGGCTGGGAATCCTTATTTTTCTATGAACAATATACAATGACAAACCTTAATGCTAAATTTCTATGTCCTCAAACTCAAATATATCTTTCAACTGTGAAACAAAACTCCTAGTGCCAGTATCAAAGAGGGAAAGGCTCATGCTTGGCCTTGTTAAGCAAAAAATTGGGTATGTTTATTGCAATCTCCCAAACCAGTAATTCCCAGATGCTTTATATTGAAAAATTCCCTTCTGTCACCCTCTGATTATCATTGCTCATTTAGCTTACCATGGTGATGCAACCACCCGCTTGGAGCAGTGGCAAGATTTATTTCTAGTGCTTCTAAAACATATTTAAGCTCATGGTGTTCAAGACTGTGCCGTAAACGTAGCCTAGAAACTGCTGTTAATGTGCTTAGCAAAGTTATTTTCATTAATGTGTTTCTGCTTAGGACTAATCTGGATGATTTAATAATTATTAGGTGGAACGCCCTGTAGTCTCCCTAGACATCCCACCAAAATTAGCACATACCCTCTGCAGAGAATGAATTGCTTACTAGCCACTTGCAGGGAAGATGTCTCATTTCTGAGGTTCATGTGGTGTGTTCTTCACATCTCTTGTTGTGGTTCTCTTTTTGTGGCTGATTAAATGTATCATCTTTTTCACCCGTTCCTTTTCAAAAGCACTTTCCAAACTACTGAATAATTAAGCTACATCCTTACACGAGATTAGGGCACAGGGCTGTGAGTCAGGCAGCTTAGACTCCCTCTATGGTTATGACACAGGCATCTGGCATTTTCCTGGAAAAGTCAGCTCAATGTCTCTTCCTAAAACACAGAGTGTTCGTGCAGAGATTAATGAAATATAGCTCTTCCTTAGATATGTTTAATTTAACAATATTATAAAGTAAATGCACACCTGCGATAATATGGTTTCAAAATGCAAATGGTCATTAGTAGTTGTACCTTCCAGTGCTTTTTTGCTGCATATTAAATAATTTCAAATTGTTTGTTCAAACTGTTTTAATTTTAATTTGAGAGCATTCTATTCTTACTGTTCATAAACAATAGAGGCCTTAGAATTAGGATTTACTTGTAGCAAATTTGTCATATTAATTATGGCATTAAATTAATTTGTAGATATATTGATCTAAGTTTATTTGTGCCTCCTCTTATTGAAAATCTTTAGAGCTGATGTAAGTCAACAAACATCTATTTACTTTTGCAGCAGATCTAACTTTGAAGTTACAAGTTTATAAAAATGTCTCTATCAAAGAGGAACAACACTTTTGAGTGGAACCCACTTTCTGCAATAATCTAGATTTTTAAAAACAGTGAGCAAAACTCAGAATGCAAAGATTCAGATTCCCAGTCCTTACCATGGCAACTTTTGAGTTTATTCAAAGTTGAGAAATGAGTGTTGCGTGAAGCGCTCTGGTCAGCTTGAGCATGTTCAGCTGTAGGGTGATGGCAACATGCTCTCAGCATTCCCAGCAGCTGTACTATGCAGAATAGCTCGATAGATTCACCAGCCCACACCTGCTACTTGAACATGTGAATCATTCTGCATGTTATCATGCAAAGATCACGAAGCTTACTTTTATGCTCACCTCTCTTCAGTACGCACACAGATATTTCAGGGAAGTTCTGAGATAACCACTTTTGCATTACCAGTACATGAATAAGACTCCTCCAATGACCTCAGTTAATACTTTAGTGGTGATATGGTAGTACTGTGAAGAAATCAGCAGATAAGAATAGTTTCTTCATTTTTGCATAGGAAAAACAAAAGCAAATTTAGCAACTTCAGGAACTCAAGCCATCAAGCCACAAAATGCCAAAGCAGGATGAAGATATAAGCTATGTTTTGTTGAAATACACCCTTTTCTCTAGATGGGAAGGAGAATTTGACATTTGTTCTCTTCCCACAGGTGTGGGAAATCAGTTAATAGCGCTATTGGACTCTGTAACTTTAAAACCCACAGGTCTTGATTTTAAAAGAAGTAGAATGCAAACAATACAAGAGAGCCGCTATAGACATGTCTCTCGTTGTGTACCTGATAAACATCAGCGGTTCGCATTAATACCTGCCTACTTTGCTTCATCAATTTTGACACACATGCCTCAGAAGATAGCTCAAAGTCTGGTTCAATTAACGGAGCGGTGTTCTGGTGACTGTCACGCTCGGTACGACTTTCCCATACACCAGCAAAGCTGTGGTCTACTGCTGCTCCCTGGGAAACAGACTGGGTTACGAAATGGCACCATGAAAGAAATCAGTGGCATGATTACAGGGAAATACCTACGGTACCTTACAGGAAGCCTTGCCTAGAAATGAAGTGGTTTACGGGTTAAAAACGTTACAAAAATGCTGAATGTGCAATCACTTATGATTGTAGCAAGAAAGGGGCTACTATCTTTTTCTTAATAATGCTGTCTTACATATCCTACCAAAGTGACGCTGCAATGGCAAGGGTAGCTGCATAAATCATTACCAGCTTCAGAAAACTGCATTACGCGGTTCATAGCATTTAAAAAAAAAAAAAAAGGAATACTTTTCTTAAATCTTAAAACAGTGGCTAAAGGGTGGGTGTGTGGTTATGTGTATATACACATATCCGAAGCAAATATGTATGTAGGTATATATACATATACATACTGCTGCTGAAGTATTTGACTGACTCCTGCAAAACAGTAGTTTTTTAAAAGGATAACGTTATAAAGCTCTGTCTCGTTGGTTTTTTGTACAAGAAACTATCTTCCTACTTTTTTTTTCATACAAGCTTAACTGTATGATGTGGAATATATATTTATTAAGAGATATTTATGAATATATATGCAATTTTAATACGAGGACTCATTTTCCCTGTACCAAATGCAAATGCCTAAGCTAGTTCTGCTGTTTCAGAGGCATCAAGGTGGACAAACATGTACTGAAAACGCTCATTGCTGTCTATCCATGTCCATTTTTCCCCTTTCATGCTCAAAGACCAGTTTCCCCTTTTCAGCTTGTGCTTACAGAAACATTTTAGAGAAGCAACCAGCCTCTCCCAATCCTACTCTTCCTAACTTAACCACGTTAGCACCCCTTCGTGTAATTTTAACCTACTGCCTCAGAACAAAAAAACAGACCGCAGCATTCAGCTGTGGATGTCAGCTGTCCCAGCTGAAGTGGTTAGATCAACATGTCATGAAGTAGCGCGAACCTAATGGATGAATGAAAGGATATGAGCTTTTTCTTAAAGTAAACCTCCAGAAAGCCCTATTGTGGCAGACGGATTAAGGAAGTTTCCTTTTCTGTGCGTAATTAACATGGGAATAATATATGGGCAGTCTAATCTGGGCTAAGGAGACCAACTTTTGAACTCCTAGAAAATAAATGAGGGTCATTACTAAGCAAGCAGCTACACAAAGTTGTCTAAATACTATTTTTCTATGCTTTTGTATCTTTTTTAAGATAAAAGAATCCACAGTAAATCACTCAATAAAAAAAATGAACATCTTAAAGTTCACCAAAGTATGAAGTATATTTAAGCAGGGCCTGGGACTGAAATATGTGAGGTTATATTAGACAAAAATCAATATTTTGTTTCATAAGCTAATTAAAAACCTTTGAAATACCTGATTTCCATTCTCTTTGCCTAAATTGCCATGGAACTTAATCTCTGTGTAAACAACAAGCCGGTTTTCTCAGTGTTCATTTTAATCTGTTTGATTAAAACAGATCTGTTTGAAAATACGAAGAAAGCAGAATAACAAAGGTTTTCCTTTAATTTTGGAAGCTTTTCTGGCTTATGAATTTTTCAGTGTTCTAAAAGCAGTGGGTGTGTTTCAATGCTACCGACGGATCTCACCCATTTGCTCACACTCCCAGCTGCCCACACTGAGACACACAAACACTTCACCTTTATAGTGGAAAAAAGACGACTGTCATCCTTCTGGCATCACAGGAGTAGACAGCACAGAGGCTAAATCAAGCATTAGAATCTATCCTTCATGATGCATAAAATTCTTTTAAAGGAAATAGACCTCAAGCCACAGTGAAAATATTCCTGACAGAGTCAAGAAAGAGTCAGCCTCTTTGCAGAACATTTTTTTATGGGAGTTATTGGTACTGATCAGTAGAAGATTCACATACCACTGTCTTTGGCTTTTATGTGACTTTGTGGCTTCCCTTGATTTCAGTCGCCAGGTGATTTTTGCCCGCACCAACTCTTTGCTGTGGTGAGCCCTTCTGTCCCCCACTCCTCAAGCATCTTTCCGTCCAAATGACAAATTAGAGACAAGTAAGAGAGACCTTTTTTTTTTAGGTTTTTTTCCCCCCCAGAGAAATGCAGTGGGCCTGGCTTTGATTTCTGTCACACAGATAAACACAAAACTTATTGCATGCTACTGCCTGAATAAGTGGGATGAAGAAATTTAGGCACAGCACTAGGATGACATTTTTCTGTGTATTGCTCCACTCTATTTATTTCCTTTGATTTAATTGATGAAAAATGCTGTGTTTTAGACAGCTTCCTTTTAAAACTTAGTCTAACCAAAGTTCACATTAAACTGGTCCAAAATTAACTTCAAAGTTTTGTGAATTCTGTCCAACTTTGTCCTGGCTAATTTAAGCTGGAAGCAAGCAATGCAATTCAATACCAAGAGATTTTTGTGTGAGTTGTAGTTCAGAAGGGAGTTTTGCCCTTTCCAGGGCTCAGTGGGTCTACTGTTATGATATAATAGTGCATGTCCCCACCGTCTCGGGGCAAGAACTCCTAGTTGACAAATCCCATTCCTCTTTGTGACAGTGTCCCCTTGGACTTAACCAGAAAAGTTAAATCTGTGTGAAAAATTTATTGGTTCCTTTCTAAGCAATAGACATTAAATTTCCCCATCAAACATTGCCTATCATGTTACTGCCAGAAAGTTTACTAATCAATATTATGTAAATATATATTAATATTATTAGCAACAACAATATTTTTTTTTCATCTCCATAAGCATTAATTAGTGAATTTCTATGTTTATACATTTGGTATATCGTTGTCATGGATCTTCTTCAGCAGAAGAGCTGAAGGCTTCATCATATGAACACATAGCCACTGACATGTTTCTGAAAGAACAGGTTAATAAAGGTTTTTCTCTCCTCATTCTCAAAGTCTGAGCCCACTGATCCATATATAAACAACTCTTTTGCCAACTTTGTGAAACTGCAAAGCACTCCCCTTGGCACAAGCATGATGTAAAATTTGAAAACACAAGGTCTTTGCCTACCACACCCGAGGGAGCTATTCATGGGTTCACTGGCTACAGACTCCCCACAGATTCTTCTCTGCTGTAACTTCAGTTTACTGGTTGCCCCCCAAAACATCCTCACAATATTATTTCTCACCAAACTGGCATTTGAAAGGTCTATGGACCTATTAACTATCTGAAAAAAAACATTTAGAAGTGTGATAGTTCTGAATACTCGATGATCTAGTATTGAAGAGGATCCTGTAGAAATACAAGCATGTTGGATTAAAATATTTTCCAACTCATTTCTTTAGAAACCAGGAGAATAAATTCTCCATTTACTAATGGAATTGCACAAAAAGAACTGAAGGAGGAATCTGACCCATGTTGCCTTGTACACTTTTCTTATGGCTGTATCACTAGTCCAGTTAAAACTGTTTAATGGCTGATGTGTATCTCTGGTTGATTTAGCATCATTTTTAGTTTTCAGTAATACGCAGATGTATAACCCCAAGAGCCATTATGCATATAAACATTTTTAGCTCCCAGTTTGATATATGTATTTTGGCTGATTAATTTCCAAAATAACTATTTGTACTTGTGCCAAACAATCTGCCATTTCAATACAAGCCTCCAGTTTATGCACCAGCACTTTATAAATCTCCAAATAAAATCTTCTATGTTTATTTTTCTTAGAGAGAAAATCCCATTTAATAAGTGTGGGCCTCTTTTCTTTATATGCATTTTACTGTTCAGAGGCGAACTATTCTTTTCTAAGTCATATTTGTATGTGGGTGAGAGGGTTTTTTTATTATGGGAAGAGAGGAAATAAAAATAATACTAAAAATTCATGGTATTTCTACTGTGGGCATTATCTACACATAACCTAAAGTGCATAACCATCACTTTGTTGTCTGATGGTACTGGAGAAAGCCTAGTACTATGATGCTAGGAAGGGGAGAAAAAACTTTCCTGGTGTTGCAGCCAATACTTTGCCTGACGACTGATCTCCTAAAGGATGCTTACTCTGTTTCTGATGGTGGTTGGTGCCTTCCACCACGTAGGATTTTATAATTAATATTTATAAAATTTTAGGTCTCAGTTTGATATCTGTATTTGGGCTGACAAATTTTCAAAATATCTATTTGCACTTGTGCCAAATAGAAATTTATATTAATAATTTACTCCCCTCCTACCCCAACAGAGAAGTGGGGTACCCACCTTCTGGTCCAGGAAAGGGAACACAAAGCCAGGGTAAGAAGGAAAAAAAATGACGTTGGCAGCTGCATCCCTGCTCATCCAGCTGCCAGGCATCAACCTGGCATTCAGTCAGTGATGCACAGAGTTGGGATATGAGATCCGTGATGGCATTTATCCTAATTTTTCAGACCCTATCCCTCTCCTGAATACTCTTGTAATCACAGAGCACAATAAGGTCTTCACTGGTCACTGCCTTCACCTGGCCCTCTCTGGTGGCACTGTGGGGTATAGTCCAGATGCTGTGGGGAGTAAGCAGTACTTCCAGAGCTAGCTTAGAGCCTTCTCCTTTATTTCTAACATAGTACGTGGCTGCATGGTGGCTCCCAGAGGACGGCCACACTGCCATGGAAGCAGCTATTATTTTATCCTCGGCAACCTGGATTTAAAATATTTAATCCAGGACATGCTAACAGTGTAGCAAGAGCAAGCCTAAAGGCTCTGTATGCTCAAATATTTATGCTTCCTGGGTGAGTCTGGCAAGAAGTGCTGCCAAGTGTACTGTTATCAGCGTCCTATGCTGGCTAATTTAAAATTAACTCGGGCACTGCCCACATGAGTCGCAGCACCATATTTGACTGAAACTGTCCTGCCCCTCCAGGCAGGGTACAGAGCTCAGCGGGAAGGTGGAGATGAGGTGAATCATTTTTGTGCCCTTCAAAACCTGAGCTACTTCTCCAGCTGGAGAGACCGACAGTGTAATTCAGGCAGCCCTACAGCAGTGCTAGGGAGAGCATCTTCACACAAGGAGGATGCGAAAGAGAAGCCTAATAGGCATTTTGCACAGCACCTGTGCTGGGGATGCCGCCGGCAGCTGTGACAAAGATGCACAGAGGTTGGTGTTTCACTTCTGCTCTCAGAGAGCTATGGCTCGTAAGGTAAAATTAGGGACATCCTTCCCATGATTTCATAGGCAGGACAATAGTTTTCAGGAACAGACATTTATCAGAAACATTTACTTAAAAAAAAACACTGAAGAAGTGGGAGAGGAAAATAAAAGGCTGTGTGAGTTTTCTCATTTTGTCTACAGAGCTTTCTCTGGGTGTTACTTCAGATCTGGACCCTGATACTTTTGCTTGTTGGTTTCCTTTTGAAATCTGGAGAGGGACTGTTTACAAGGGCATGCAGTGATAGGAAAAGGGGTAATGACTTTAACGTGAAAGAAAAGAGATTTATATTAGATGTTAGAAAGAAATTCTTCCCTGTGGGGGTGGTGAGGCACTGGAACAGGTTGCCCAGAGAAGCTGTGGCTGCCCCCTCCCTGGCAGTGTTCAAGGCCAGGTTGGATGGGGCTTTGGGCAACCTGGTCTAGTGAAGGGTGTCCCTGCACATGGCAGGGGAGTTGGAACTAGGTGATCTAAAGATTTCCTCCAACCCAAATCAGTCCTATTCTATTCTATTCTATTCTATTCTATTCTATTCTATTCTATTCTATTCTATTCTATTCTATTCCACTCCACTCCACTCCACTCCACTCCACTCCACTCCACTCCACTTCATACCATTCCAGTAAAACATTCAATAAGCCTAGAAAGATCAAGCTCACGCATGAAAAAGTGTCAAGTGCCTTGGAGTGTATTTATGGGATTGCTCTAGACGAACACACACTATTGTAAAAATAATTCACTCATTTCCCAGTTCCCTTCTCATTATCTACACAGCCATATCAAGCAAAATGAAAGCTCAATCTGTTCTCAGCAGAAGGCATGTGCAGTTCCCTGCCACAGGAATGATCTGGCATGTAGGAAATCCAGGTTCCTGTTCCTTGATTATTTAAACAGAGCAGAGCCTACTCAGCTTCTGAGTTTCTCGTGTAAGTAGTTTAAATGTCACTCCCTGCTCTGGCAAACCATATTTTGAGTTTGAGTAGTGCTCTCCACTCGTCCTGCTGCTTAGCCAGCAAAAAAATTCACATAGTTGTGCCTATTTAAGGAGCAGGAGGAGTATTAAGAAATTGACTCTTAAAAAGAAAAAGAAAGAAACTTTTCCTGGCGGTCGCTCGGTGCCAAGCAGGATTATCTCAGGTTTCTAGTTTCCTAGGAACGTAGTAACTTCCCTGTGGGTTGTTTTGTGGGCGGTGATTTTGAATATATGCTAATTCAGCTTTCCTGACAGGGAGAGGAGCCGTGTCTCAGTTACACAGCTCTCCTGACAGCAAACAGTGGCGAGAGGCTGCTACGGAGCCAGGCCATGCACTCTCGCTTGTGACAGGACCACTCGCCCTCCCATCGGGGCCCGTCAGCACCCCCCGTCTTTGTCATCAGCAGCTGGGCCAACATGTGCCTATGACCATGGAGATGAAGGACTCGGGCAGCGTGGTCCTGACAGCTTACCATCCCCACAGCCCAGCCAGGATCCCAGGCATGGAGCAGAGCTTTGTGCAGGACATCCCCCCCAGCCATTCACCTACCAGCAGGTAAAACCTGAGGGGTGGGGACCAGTACCATGCCCCGACATTTCGCTGGGGCTGTTTTCTGTTTTTTTCTGACTGTATGTGAGTCCGAGAGCATTTCCCTATCGCTCAGCCACTTCGCAAGCACTTTGCTCTCACATGTTTCTTGCCTCTGCCGGGGAAGTGATTCAGCCCAGTGCTGCTGGTCACGATCGGGAGGGGGAAACGCGACTGCTTATTTTAAATGTTGTAAGTCAACAGATCAGACCTGTTTCCTGCCCAGGACACTCAACGAGACAATCCCAAGGAAAAAAAGCACATGAATCAGGCTTCTGCTCAGGTCATTTTACAGAAAGCGAGAAGGCTGGAGTGACTGGGTCTGGCGCTCAGAAAGTTGATTCTGGCTTTCGTTTAGAGGATTATTTAATTCCTTCCCCATTCACCCACCAGGTCAGAACCAGCGCTTGCCTTTTTGTGAAGTTGCAGTTGCTGCTTTGCACACCCACATACACACAATGGGAGACTGCATCGTTAAAGACTTGGTCTAAATAAGAAAATTCCTTTGGGTTGCAGGAAACTAAGTATTGTCTTAATTAGTGCAGTTGTGTGTATGTGTACTTCCCTGCCCTGTGAGAATGCATGTATTTGCACAGTTCCAAAACAGCAGTTTGGGCAATTTTATTGTTTTAGAAAAATCTGACCTTTCTTCTAAACATACGTGTCTGGGTTTTGCAATTTTCTCCAAAAGAAGTCGTATGAAAGTTCATACTGTAAAAAGTTGAAGATAGTAGGAAATATTATTCTGTGGCTTGGCTGAAAAAAATGAGAACTAAAGTCTGAGGAAACAGTAGATGTCTATTCCCAGGAATTAAGTCCGTGTCTTCTCTTAATAAAAATAATTATATTTACTTCACATTGTTTATTTATAGCCCAACAGATATTTTGTTTTCAACGTCATTATTTAGGTTAGCTGTATCTTCCTGTTCTTTGTGTGTTTCCCTGACTGTCTCATAAAGATAACTCCTTTGTTCTGTTAAACTGTTGTTTGAGAGCAGTACCAAAATACACAATTTCATGTTAAGAAAAGAAACACGGTCTGGGCTTTTAGATGCAGTAAGAATGTCATTTGCTACTTGAAACAGAGAGCAGTGGTTTGGCATTGGGTTACTGGGCAGTAGGTCATTTCTTCCCCAAGGAAGAATGTTAAACTGGATCTCCCTTTGAGTCTGTGAGCAACGGAAATGTGGTGGTTTGCTATTTTTCTTGTAGGTGTGCTAATTGCTTTAAAATGCTTTTGAAACTTAAGCGTAGGGTGTATGAGGGTTTAAATCACATACGTATCACCTAAGAAAAGCAGAAGTGCAAATTGCGGTTCCTGAAAGAAAAAAAGAAAAGAGGATCCTGGCATTTTGATGAGGAACGTGATTTGGAAGCTCCTACCACGAGGCAAAGCCATATGTCTCTCTGTATGTCTATGTGTCCATAAGATTTTGGTGCTTTCTCCCCTTTCTTGTCCTCAGCTTCCTGCAGCTGTCTAATAGCAGTAGCCAAATCTGCCATATGGGCAGTCGGTGACTCTCTGAGTTTCCAAAGCCTGTTTGAGAGGGATTTTATTAACCCAGCGTGCAGTCCTCTGGAATGCAGAATCCATGAAGGCACATGCACTGAGCATTTTAGCAAATGGTAAAATAGGCTCTAGTTTAATCCCTACTTCATCTTCTAAGAACTCTTTCCTGGACTGCATTTTCTGTAGAGTTTCCTCTGCCGCCATACTAATGCAAGAAGCTTTACTATGGACTCTGTCTGTGTTCCTTGATCCCTGAGGCAACCACCCATACTACGGCATACTAATTCCTTGACTCTCCAGGAGTGTGACTTGAAAAAAAAAATGCAACGAACAGACAAGTTGTTTATTTTTTGTTTGATAACAAAAGCGGTTGGGACTCAGAACCTAACTTCCCTCTGCATTTGGGTTTAGTTAGATGAAGTGGAGTACGGACTCTAATGAAGTCCATACTTCAGATATACATCTATAAGAACAGGATCAGTCTGGGAAATTAGCCCTCAATTTGATAAACTGTTAACCAGTTCTCTCTCAGCTTAGGAATCAAGATCTTTCATTTTCTTTCCTCTCTTTCCTCACCTTTCCTCTCCCCATAGCTTTTCTCTTGCTTTGGAGTGATGCTCCGTTTATATCAGCCAAATGAGCTCCACTCACCAGAGCCAGGCTTGGATGTGATTGTCTCCCAGCCATGTTTTCTCTTGCAAACACTTTCACTTTGGGAACCTTCTAAGCAGAAGTTTCTCACAGAAAGGGGAAGCTATCGCAGCCTCAGTCGGTATTAAGCTGCTCTGCTTCCCACTATTTAAAAAGATGCTGATAAAAGAGAAGAAAAAGTTTAAGTAACCGTTGTGAACCTTTAAACAAATGAGCAATCTTAAACACTCTTGCCAATCCAAGTACACAGCTGAGAAGCCCATGGACACCAAAGTTTACACTTAATCATCCATCTACAGCTCTTGAAGGGCCAATCAGGCAGGCATCCTGTGCGCATGTCTAAAACATACACCAGAAGCATTAACATCAACATGAAGTATAGCAGCCACGGATATTTCAGTTCATAAGCCCAGTGGGAAAAGAGTGTATATACCACATTATATCTTAGGGGGTATTAGCTGGAGGGATAGAAGAAGTTGTGCTTTAGCTGCTTCGAAATGAAGATGCAGCAGTGTGCATCAGATGGTCAATTCGTAGGTCAAATGAAGGGAAGAACAGGTTGAAAGTTTGGCTATGTAGTGATGCCGTCACCAATCTGCAATGGAGAATTCTATCTTCCAAACTTACTGTTGGATTACTTTAATAAAAAGATTAAGGAAGGCGACCACAGATTCCAGACATTCTCCAAAACAAGAGAGTATTGGGAGACTAAAGTTAGCTATACTTAAATATCTCTTCCTCAACTATCTATATAATTAATTTCTATCTTTCTCCTTTTGTTCCATCTTGCAGACTTACTTACTTTACCAGTTCCATACATACTGTGAGCCCTGAAAACAGCTCTGTTGAGTTTGCTAGAGGTCCAGGAAAATTCTCAAGCCAAATCTTCCTTTAATTCAATTAATGCAACTAGCAAGTTCATTTTCCGTTTTTCTCATGGAGCATTCAGGTCCCTTCACTTCGCTTGTCATCTGCTTTGCATGATTGCAATTGTTGATAGCATTTATATTATTCATGTTTTTTTCTTACTTTTTGCTTTTGAGAACAAGATGTTGGAGAGATCTCTTGTTTTCTGTGCTTGGTGGTTAAACTAACTCTGTGGCATATGAGTATAGTAAGGAAAGTGCCTACGCTTGTAGCATCCCCCTCAGCTTTTTAAACCCCATTTAGTAGAACTCAGATGTCACAGTACCAAACACCCCAGAATATCAAACTATTCCTTTCAATACAGATGCCATCTCAGTGCAAAGGCGAAAGTGCTGATTTATGCTAAGTAATGGTCACCTTTTCCATCCTCATTTCAGAGAATGAAGGACTTTGTAGTTGTGCACAAATACCACTCCTGGATTATATAGAGGAAAAGTGGGCCCACGGCCACACATCTTCCTCACATCTCCTTTTTATCCAGCTAGGAGAAGCTAGGAGGAGTTATTCCTGTGCTCAGAGGAAACAAGCATGACCTCTATGCCAAATGGCCAGTGAGCTCTCTAAGGTAATTATGCAATTAGGGGAGTACAAAGCATTCCTAAGTGAGTCATGTCAAGCTTTCCTTGACTCAAGTATGAGAGTTGGTGAGTCCCTCAGCCCATTTGTTCCTAGTATATCTACCAGCAAAGAACTCATCCTGCACTGCAAATCAGAGATATTTCCACTGCAATAAGTGGCTTACGCTTATGTGTGCATGAGATAAGAATCAGAGGAAAGAAAAAGCATGTTCACAGGCTTTGTTCCTGCAGGATGGGTTTAAAGCAGCTTTTAAAGGGCACATCATGCATTTTATACATGGAATAAACATCTCTATAATCAGTACTCTTGCAAAGAGCTGCACATATACTACCAAATCTAGCAGCATGCTACATAGATAAAGGTCAAAGTGGATTTCAGCACCACTGAACACAGCCAAGACATCTTCTCTGCTTCTCCCCTAGCCAAGGGCAAGTCTGGCACATTCGGTTGTTTCAGGGAGAAACCTTTCCAGTCTCTTCATGTTCAGCATGTCTCTCTCCTCCTACTGTCAGGGAGTGACTTTCAGGCAGGCACCACTAAATTACAGAGTCAAAAAAAGAACAGGAATAAATTCTGAAGTTTCTGTGTTGCTTTGAATTACTTGATGGTAGCTTTCAGAGATCCCTGCTCTCCAAGTCTAATACTTGCAGATTTGGGGCCAATAGTAAAGTCATTACAGTGGACAAGCATGGCACCAGATCCTTTTGCAATATTCGTCCTCTATGGCAAGCCTCAGGACACTATAGAGATATGTCATGTTGAGATAAAGTGTCCTGAAATAATGACAGAAATAAAACTGGAAGAGAAGCCCTTATGAACCAAAAAACTGGCTTGTTTTTATCCCAACAGAAGCAGATTTTATCACACCGAAGTAAGGTCTGTATGCCCTGAGGCTGGGTGATCTGGGTTTAATTTCTGTCAGTGCTGATTGAGCAGCTCCCCTGCTCAGTTGTATACAAGTGATGTCAAGAATGTCTTCTAAGTGATGCAGGATAAACAACCTTAACTATTTTGGATGTTTATCTCACTCTACCATAAACTTCCCCAGAAGACAAAAATAAAAACCTGGCTCCTTTTCCACAGTAAATCTTGAAATTACTTGGGCCTCTTGCAGTAACTTGGATTTGAAACCTATGAAATTAAAATTTTAAAATAAACTAAAAGCGGTAAAAGAAAACCTCACAAAACAATAGTCTAGGAAGAGATTGTACTGAGACAAGTTGGGAAAAAAAAATGCTTCGTGGAAAAAACACTTTATAATTTCTAGTAGCTTTCTAAAATAGGATTTTTAAAGGCTTATTTTTATAGATGTTAAGAATGATAATTCTTTATAAAACATTTACTGAGAGGATGAATATAACAAAGTCAGACAATAGTAGACACGCTTTTCCTGTAGGTTTTAGAAATACCTACAGAATGTCCTCTGGGAGCCTCACTGAGGAATGTAGTATTTATAGCCAGTTCCTCATGTTATGGTTGAAACTAGAGTTGGCTTCTCTGGTTTCTTTTTAGTTTGGTGCTCCTGCTGCTCTCCCTGGTACCTCCATATGTAGAGCTGATGGAAAACATCTGGCACTGTCCCTTTGATCATTTTGTTTGGTTGAGCATTTAGCCAGCTGCCCCATTCATTTTTAACTAAGTCACTTATCTCTGATTACATGAGGGTTGGAGCTGACCACAAAAAAAAGTAGGACCTGAGAGCCCTGCGTGCTCTGCACAGACACCTTCAGATTGTATCTGGCAGACTGACAGCACTGGCATAACAAACAGCCAGAAATCAAGAACCGTAACGTGTTATTTTTGCATGGGAGATCAAAATAATTCAGTGTAAATGTGTGGAAAGTGTGCCATTGTGGGAACTGCAAGACCCGACTCTGGAACACCAGTAAAAGTCCTAGCTAGGACAATATCTGAAAAGCATCTGGTTAGCACAGTACAAATATAGAATCACATCCTGAAATAGTGAGGAGTATCCACAGCAAACAGTCAAGTTACCATCCTGGATTTTGGCTAACCACAGTACTAGCAGCCACTTGGCCCACTGCAGTGCTCTGCTCCAGCTGGTCAGGCAGCGTGACAGAGCGAGGGTGGTAGGCAGCCACTGGGTGGGACTGTGCTCTGTGCAGCCTTCAGGTACTTCCGTGGTGGGTGTATTAAAAGAGCATGGGATGGAACCTGGGAGAAGAGTGTCCAGAGTCACATCCCGAGCTGGCTGTTGAAGCCTATCTAGGATTTTGACCCTTTTGCCTGCCTCCTTTCTCTCTCAGTGGAAACAGCCCCCATGATGGTCTTCCAAGTCCTACTGTATGTGCCAGGGACACCAACCAGGGTGGGAGGAAGAAGGGAGCAAAGGACAGGAGAAGGACCACCTTCACTGCTATTTGACCTGATTCCTCTCTTTGTGTGGAAATGAAAGAAGTCGGAGTGAGAAAAATGTCTCCCAAAGGATATTGTGTGCTGGGGGCATTTACAGTTGACCCCTAAGTCCCACCAGACAGATGTGGCAATGGGTTTTGGAATGGCAGTAAGTGTTGATTTTGAAGTCAAAAGCTGAAACGGTTTAAAAGACAGGTTGGTTGAAAAAGAGCCCCTCTTACTCTGAAGGACTATTTTAGCAGAGGTCAGAAGAACTGCTTGAGTTGGCATCCCTTGTAATTAATACAAGGGAAGGACTGATGATCTGTGAGGGATCCTTCATCTCTATAATTAATTTCTTCCCCTGCCTGTATCTGTTAACTTTCCAGACAGAGCCTCTGGTCTCTGAGGAGAGTGGAACAAACACTGGAGCAAGGAGCCTGTTATCAGCTTGTTCATTTGAAGACCGTTATGTTTTCTTAGTCAGGATGCTATGTGTAATATTCGGCTACTGAAAGCCTGTGGGATTTTCAGATGTGCAAAATCATCCAGTTTAGGATGGACCTATGCTGGATGTTTAGACAGCAGAAGGCTGAAAAACAGAGAGACAGAGATCTCTGCTACTAAGTGTTGCCATTATTGAATTTCTACCTGAGGACTATACAAGCCTTTTATAACATTTCTTTCTGTAGAAGTTGCTCTGAGCACATAATGAGCAGAAAAAATACTAGCTTCCCAACAGACAGATTTGGGCAGAGAAAAACAAATTTATACAAGGTCTGAATTTCACTCACTGAGTAGTAGGTTCCTCACTAAGAACGCTGTTGAGGACATCAGAGAATCTGCAGTTACCTAGACTCTGGGTTAGTCCACGCAGGCTCTAGGTACGGTGATGGAGAGCCTCCTCCCTATCAGTTTCTCTTTCTCTGGTTAATAAAAGCTCAGAACAAAACCCCTTCTAGGCTTATTTTCTGGCCCAGTGGTAATCATACCTAGTGGTCCAGAGGGAATCAAAAAGTGAGAATATCAGATCCTTTTTAAGGTTAACATTAGTATGAGAGGAAAAAATGGATAGATGTAGCATTCAGTCTAACATGAAATGTTCATTTTTCTATTCTAGTCTAATAAATGGTCAATAATAAATCCTGCAGTGGAACATCAAGTGGGATATGAACCTTGTTTATATACTGGGACCAAGTTAATGGATACTTAGGTGAAGTAACAGAGGTTTTACCCCTGAATTCACTGGAAATAAGACCAAGCCATCAGAAATCAGATTTTTTTTTGTCAGTAACTTTGCTTACCAGGCATGATCTGATTATGCTGTCTCTTGTCTCAGCTCAGGCTGACTTCCTGTTTAATAGGATTATTACAGAATAAGACATCAGTATGAAGTCTTAGATAATTAAGACATAATGGTGACCCCGCCTGTCTTCCTTTTGCGATACTTCCCTCTGCTATTCAAATATTTTGAAAACTTAAGTTCTAAATATTTGGATGTATTAGAGATGAATATAAAATCTTAGCTGTAGTTACAGGTGAAACTTGTAGCAGGGGAGTCTAGGGCATTCTCTGAAGATGTTTTGCAGGCTTGGCTGTCCTTGGCCATTTCTGGGCCAGATGGTGCCCAGATCATGCATGTGCAAGGAAGTGAAAGGAAACAGCAAGCTTATCCTGAAGAACAGAGACAAGGGAAGCCTTTGTACTCAGGCTGCAGCAGGATTTCACATTGAAAGTACTTGCTTTTGGTGAGAGGGTGGGTAGAAGGAAGCAGGGACAGCTGCCCAAGCACAGGAGAGTGGTCTTTTTTAAATATGTGGCAGTCTTTAGTCTCCTGCTAAAACAATTGTGTCTGCCTTGTATAAGCTCCTCCTTACATCTTCCACTCAGAGGATGCATTTCCCCATAATTCCCAGTGATCTGCTGCAATCCCTGAAGCTGCCTTGCTAGCTTGCTTGCTTCCCTTCTTCTCTCTTTCCATTAGCTAAAGCAATTAAACCGTGAGACCTTAACATTACTGGAAATGTGAGGTTTCTGGAAATATTAATTTATTCTTATTTACATGTGTGTACAATATGCAAAAGTCCATAGATAGAACATGAAGCTTAAGGCTACTCAAGTATCACTGGCAATTCACAGAATATATGGCAAACATTAGAATGACTTAGCCCACAAGTCAAAAAGTAACTGGAATCTTCCTCCTCTAGCGTATTTCTTCAAGCCATCTGTTGCCTCTGATGAAGAGTGGTAATTAAAAATAAACAAAGGAACCTACTATGTCAATTTTTGAAAAGCTTCCTTCAACATACAGGATCTTCATGTTCTGTATTTAGGAAGCACACCACAGATTTTCGGGAAGAACATTGACGCTGCAGCTGTTTTGTGTGGTCAAGATGCATTTCATCCTTAATGGACTCCAGTTCTTATAGCTTTTTTTAACTACTGATTTTTTTTTTATAAGACTTAGCTAAGCCAGGCCTGAATTTGACTGTGTCACACTCCACGATGCAGTCAGACCATGCAAGCCAAACCAGCTTGCCTCAGACTACACTGAACACAAGTAAATCTGCAGTTGATTACATTATGTGCCATGCAAGGAGTTACTGTAGTTTTAAGTAATCGCCCATTTGCATGGCGAGTTTATTGTCATAGGATGTCCTTGGAGGCCCATTTTCTCTTTCCAGATTCAAATATGGGGTATGATATTCATGTGGGTAATGAGGATGTCTATAATTAACACTGTCAGTGCTATCAAGAATTCTAAAAGACATGATAAGTTGTGCTTTTCACCATTAATTTTCTCCTACTTACATGGAGCAAGAAGGAGGTATATTGGTGTTTCATTTAATTCGCAGTCCTTTTTATCTTTTTGCTGTCAGGCACAGGACACTGAAATTTGTGTACTACGTGTATGTAAAGGCCAGTTGTCATGCCTATATCCTGACACCTATTGAAAATCTGTACCACAGGCAAAAAGGAACCAAATACACCAATGAAAAAGATTAAAAAGTTCAGTCTGACACTATAAGGTTTAACAGCAAGGTAATAAATCCATAGCTTTAGCAAATTTCGTGACTACCACGTAACAATTACAACACAGAAATTCAAGATATCTTTTTATGGGGTGGGCGCTAACAAATCCAACCTCCCTTTGCCCGTGTCCAGGACCTCTGCAGCGATGTGAGCGCAGCATTTTGCCCAAGCCAGTGAGCAGATGCAGTGTGGCGCTACCACAGCTATAGGGCTTCTGGTCCCGGGGCAGCCTGTGCCCGGCCTGCTGACACCGCTGTAGGTGGAACTTTGAAGGCTGGAATGCAAAGTGTTTAGACCAATGCCTCAGGACTGATAAGAATAAAAGAAAAAGGAAAAAGAAAAAAAAAAAGTTGTTTTTTTTTTTTCTGAAGAGGCCACTCTGCCGATTAATAAGTTAGGCTGGGTATCTTCAGGTCTAGATGTTTAAAGCAAATAGGTGGAAAGTTATACTGCATTTTTCTCAAATATTTTTCAGGCTGGAGGGGAAACTTTATCCAACTTCCTTGAACCATAACAGAATATCTCATTCATTTGTGCAAATCAGATTCCCACTAGAGCAAAACACATGAAAAAGGAGTGGTGCTTGTGATACTCGGTTAGAAAAGCCTATTGATAACACTACGAAGGTATTCATCATCTGAATCCCTGCAGACACCAGCAGAGGAGCCAAGGGTACAGCAGGGAGCCAGGAGTAGTCTTGATGAATACATTTAAAGAAGATTTTAAATTTTTATTAGGTTAGACCTTTTCTCCTGTAACTTAGCTAATTCATGTGAGTTCTGATTTTCCTGGAGAATAGAGCCTAAAATATCTTTTATTTCTTAAACAATACATAGGCCAGTGAGCATCTGACTATCCATTAAAACATCTTTTCTAATTAAATCTCATCAGCTGGATCAGAAGATGATGTTCAGAAGCTGAATTGAGACGTATTGAAACACTGCAAATACGGTTTATAACCTTTATTCTGGAGCTGTCAGTTCAGCCTTTGGTTTCTGAATCATTTCATGGCATTGATCCAGGGCTTCAGTTATGCTGAAGCACTGACCACTGCATAAGTGGGTGGAAAAATATCATTCAACAGTTAGCTGGGTATATCTGCTGAAAGTATGTCTGTAATTCTGTGAAGGAGATGGTGTTACTAAGAACAGATTGGCTTCTCAGACTGCCTTGAACCCAGCCAGCTGTAGTTAAACCCTCAAAGGCTGACAAAGTGCATTCCTAATTATATCAGTGGAGTGGATGGTTAGATTAAGTTACCTCCTTTGAGATTATTGGTGATGAGTTTCCATCACTGGATAGATTTTACATTTCATCCAAGCCAAAGAGGACCTCAGGGTGTGCAACAATAGAAATGAACCAAACAGTGAAATTATATGCATCTGTGAGGTTACCCTGAAGCCCGTAGATATCCACATCCCATGAATTCATTGGACATAGCAGTAGCAATAACATTTGATAGGCAGTCTTAATACTTTAAATTTAGTGTTGTGTTCATCTTTAAAATTAAGTAAAGCAGTTTGCAACAGGTACCAGAAACAGCCAGGAAAATAATAGATAGTGGGAAGAGTTTTTCTGATATCTTTACAGAAAACATATATTTATAGCTTTGGCCATCTTCACAGGGTCTTGCAAAATTCACTGACGTCAGTATACTTAAGCAACCGGTATAGCTGAAGATAATAAGCTGAGTATTTATTTTTCTCTGTTTTTCTGTGATCTATATTTCATTAAAAACTTAATACCACTTTTTCATCATTTGTGACAATCTATAAAATGAGTAATGTTCTGTAATATGGTTATAGCAGACCAAATTTAGCAACTTCTGAAGATCACTTGAGAGCGACGAGTAGGTCTCAGGGAAAACAATGAACGACACATACATACGACACGTATGGTGAGAGGAGTGACATATTCTTACAGAAGGGGAGGAAACTCCATAATCTTCTATATATGTTTTACATTTGATAAAAATAATTTGCTCGCTCTGCAAAATTGCTGCTGCGCATTTTATGTTTGGAAGATGTAAGGAAAAATCCTGTTTGCTTAAGCTAACATTTCTGCCACCTCTGCCTTTTCTCACATTTAAACCGTGCTACCTAAAGCCAGAGAGATGATACAGTGCTCTGGACATGCCACCTGGAAAATCCTGTTTAGAATTATGCAGTGTGATGGGCCGATCAGATAAGTCACGTCTGTAGAGAGGACATGTTTGTTTTAACTGTTGAACTGTGGAGGTTATAGAGAGTTGAATCTTTGGATTACGAATTTAATTGACATCTCACAGCGTTTAAGGTCAGATCCAAAAGTCCTCTTGACAGCAGTAGTCTTTGGGCTTGTCTCTAAAGATCTAGATGTCCCTGCAACCAACCCTATATCCTTGATATATGTGCCGCAGTGCTTCTTTTTGGTGATTTAGCACTACTCACTCCATTCTTTTATTTAAAAACTCATAAATTCCTAACAGGGATAAATCAGTTATTGAATTTCTCTGTAATTATATTTCTATTGAATCCACTTTGTGCATTTATTGGACTTTGATAAAGAACAATGAACTTATCCAAAAGCAACTAAACTACAAAGGAAAGATAATTGAGTGGGGCAATTCTATAATGGTCCATCACAATGGAAAAATTTAGGAAGTTCAATGGGATATTTTTCCTATTAGATTCATCATAGTCACTTTTTTTGGATTGCCCTCAGAGAAATATAATTACAAATGGAAATATTATCACAAGTTAGCACTGGCCCCCAAAATCCAAACAAAACAATGAAGTAACACAGGCTTTCCTTCCTATTCTCATTGCATCACTGGAACCACTGCCTAATAGAGGGATTTTCTCTGAAAAAACTTCCTTCTGTGTTTTTTACAGTGCTGTGTGTCTGCATTCCTGTTCATTTCTATGCTTGATTAGCTGGAATCAAATACAATGATGCAGATCTCCTAGTCGCTGTAAAAACTCGAAGTGAGCAATACTAACAGCAAGAAAATATTCTACATTGCAGTCTTCATGGGAATTGCTGTGCACAAAGCAAAAGAGCCGATGCAAAATCATGTATGTGTTTTTCCTTCGTGTTATTTTGTCATTATGTAACTGCTCAGAAGTTTGCTCTTTAGCAGACTTCAAATAGCCGTGTGGACAGGTAACAAAGGATGTACTGTTTGCATCTCGGCCTCATGCACAGCTATCCTTTGGCCAGCAGCTGGAAAGAAGTGACTAGATTTTAAGACATTCTGTAAGTATCAAGCTGTAGGATTTTTTTCCTCTCCCCACGATATTCTCTATGCTTTTGATATTACTTTTGACTTTGATGAGTTGCTTTTCTGTGGTGTTGCAATAAGTGCTATAGATTTAGAGTATGGGAAAAGTATTTTGGTCTTTGCAGTTGATGTTGTGCCTTCTAGGGATGAATTAATGAATTGGAGTGTAGACGTCAATTTAAAGAAATATAAATATAATTTTTAAGTGCCCAAGATAAAAAGATTGGTGGAGATTAATGTCATACTCTCTGTATTTTCAGAACGTGCAGCGTAAGCAAAGATAAAATAAAATAATGCAACAATCAACCAGAAGCCGAAATCTTCCAATCATTAAAAGACTCTACAGCAACTCAGGGGAAAACTCAAAATTCAAGGATAAAGTGTCAATTAGTTAAGGAAATAGGAAATACATAAGTAAAAATAAAACATCGAAAATCTACTTTTATGTCAACCACCCTTTCATGTGAATGCTTTTGCTACTGAGATGAGGGGATTTTTTTAGCATTTGTCTTGTCATGAAACAAAACTTGGCTAGTCAGTCTTTGAAAATGAGATCTGTTTGACAGCATTGGAAGAGATCTTGCAAAGTAGATACACTTTTTCATTACTAAGTAGTGAAGTGAAGGATATAAACTGCAACCATGATGAAAGTAGATGAAAGATCATATAAAATTCTTTGGTCAAAGCCTATTTAAAATTAATCTCAACTTCAACATTTATGCTTGATGTGGTGCTTTCTTTAAATTACTGATTTAATCATGCACTTGTTGAAATCAAAGCTGTTGAAAAGTTCCGTAATTGCATTATGTGGAAAAGAAAGTTCGTGACTAGAATATTAAGTATTGATTGTTGAAATCAAAGTTACTCGTAAGTCTAAACAAGTAACGGAAACACACTGATCTCACTAGGTATTTCAACAAAGAAAGCATAAGAAAATACACGTTCATATCAGGTATCCTGGGAAAACTTTTTGAAAGGTCAAGTCTGTACATTTCTTTGATGCAACCCTTGAAATGCCTAAGGTCAAATTATTTATTATCTGAGTTCTGACTATTATCCTATACAATATGTAAATAGGAAAGTCCTGCTTCCCTGGAAATTATGATAAGTGAGTAGCTTTTTGGTTAGCTGTGACCTCATGCTATGATCTAATGTTTGCCTAATGAAAATGAAATTCATTTATTTTGCATGAAGAAACCTACTAGATAATATCTTGAGTGGAAATTCTTGATTTATACACTTCTACTGCCTGTTCCATAGAAAGTTTTCTGATTTGCTCTATATCTTTGAATACTTTTTGGTGTTTTTCTTGGCTGATTTTAACCCTAATGACAAGATAAATAACAAGAGCAACTCTGTGGCTCCTTTGAGTTGCTGTAGTTGTCTAATTTTCATTGGACACAAAATTTATCATAAACTTATTCTTAGTAGCATTTGTCCTGTGTTTGCTACAGTGTTCACTGGGTCTGAATCACTCATTATCATTCGTATTCTGTTTCATGCAGAAATATTCTATATAAAATTGTTGAATCATACTTTTCTCACAGATGGACACCTGGGTGAATTAATTGTGTTGTCCAGTTGTTCATGAAGGGCAGACTCAGGAGACTTCTAAGCTTGACTGTGGGATGCGCCAGAGGGTGCTCTGGGGTCCTCTTGACCAATCTCCTAGCTCAGATCATTGCCTCAAAGTGTTACAGGGAGGGCAAAAAACTTTCCCTGTTGATTTTTAGAACTGTAGCTCTGCCTGTGCCTGATGTATGGACAGAAAGTGTAGGAAAAACAAACGAAATAGCTGTCCACAAACTTGTGTACCTCCTGGAGCGGTGAGAAGTGCATCTCTGGAGGAAACTTTAGAGGAATAGGCAGTTCAGAAATACAAAATGGCTTAGTTTCAGTTTGTTCCTTATTTGATCAAAAGTTATTGTCAAATTCCCACCAAGGCCATAGATGCTGTCTGGTAGTCAGCTATCTCCAAACTACTTTCATTCCCTCCTAGTCTATTAGGACTCAGAAACACAAGCAAGTTGTGATGACTCAACAAGCCACCACTTACATGATCTTTTGTAACTGTCCAGGGACCTGCTTTTAGCACAGGTCAAATAAAAAGCAGCTTAACTAGGCTTTTACCTCTTTCATGGCAGAATAACTCTGAATTATGCCACATTTGCCATGGACTAAACTTTCATATGATAGTTAATATAACTCGGTTGCCAAAGAGAAACTTTTCCAGCAGTAGCAATAACCTTATTTGTCTTAGTTCTTAAAATTATAAGCATTTGAAACTCTTTCCCCTGGACCAAAAGAACTCCATAACTACACCTAAGAAAGAAATTGGCTTAGGTGATACATAGGTAAGAAAAAAAGGGGCATTAGTGCTTCATGGTGTCCCCATCACCACCTTCTGAGATAGGAAAAAACTGGTTTTTTAATCCATGTATCTCAAAACTTTCTGGACCCTGGTAGTCAACTGTCAACTTCTTAAAAGACACCACAACATCAGGCATCCTTACGAGAATGATTCTTGAGTGAAGTTTGGTTTATACAGACCATTTCATTGGCATTATCATTCATCAGTGCAGGATCCACAGCACAAATAACTTTGAGAAAGCAAGCTCTTTGGGAACATGTGCTAAGTTCATCTAAAATTTCTCTCCAAGGCCAGGAGAAGATTAATGCAGTCATGAAAGCAAAAGCCTGGCGCCTCTGTCAGCTCCTTTTCCAGTTGCCTGAATGCTAAAATGATCACAGAAATTTCCTCTTAAGTCTCACTGCACAACCCACATGCATGCACAGCTCCAGCACAAGTGATGCCTGCAGCCTGTCTCGAGAGTCAGCAGTGCCAGCAGCGTAGAGGTAGAGGCACGCGTCCCACCTCGGCTGCTCGCTGCGCCCTGCCTGCAGGAAAGCAGCTCCAGCTAGGATGGCTTCCATCAGGCAGTGCTCGGTTTCAAAAACATCCATGTAAAAGCTGGCAATTGCACAAATCACAGGTCTGAGGAAGTTCTGGAGATAGTTGTAACTGTGCTGGAAAGGAAGAAGTGGAAAGCCAGAAGCTTGTTTAAAAAAACAAAGCAGCAACTAGGGTTTTATTTTCTTCCAGCTGCCTTCTGGCAGGTGACCTCAGTGGATGAGTGAGTGCTGAGCACTACATGGCAGCAGTCTCACTTCGGTTTAGTTTCAACCCAGTTTATGAACAGGCAGAGAGCTGTCTCCCTTTGTCCCTGCTCAGCCATCCTCCCTGCCCCCACCCCATCCCAAAAAAAACCCCCAAGGCATTGGAATAACCTCTGATGCAGGTGCCTGCACTCTCAAATGCAATGGGACACTCACCACAGGGGTTTGGGGAGCTCAGGAGAGAACAGAGTTGGTGTTTGCCTTCCTTCAGCAGCTCCAAACTCCTAAGGGTCTTTGTCCAAGCACTGCCGATTGAAGTTAGAACCAAGCAGTAGTTTTCCCATTTCCTGCTTTAACCCCATGTGTGTGAAAATGTGATAAGGGGTAATTTCAGTACATTGCTCTTCTCTCCCAGTGCACGTATGGATTGTTTTATAGAAAAGGCAAAGCAAGAAAGGAGAAAATAAGAGAGAGAGGAAGAGATTAAAATGCAAACCAAAGAGATTATGCAAACCAAATAGCTTATTAATATGGCAAAACTAACATATTGCCGTCTGGTTTATGTCTGGTCCCCATTTGGAGCTTGATCCTGCTGGGTACTTAGTGCTCACGCTGTTCTCGATGGTACTCTCCAGTGTAAGCTTAAAGTTAAGTGCTTTACTGGATCGTGGTCAATGTGCTGAGCCCCTCACAGGAATCAGCCCTTGCTTAATTTTTCTAATTTGTAGAAAAAAACTTTCCAGCTCTGAGCCCTGGAACTTGTGACCAAGATTTTTCCTTCCCCACCCCAATGCAACCCTTCATACTTTTTCTTTTGCATCCTGAGCAGTCGGTGCCAAGCAGGGTTAGACCACAGGTTGCCCACTGTGGAAACTCCAGTATAAGCCACTGACCTCTGAGGAAACTCCAGGGGACAATATTTTATCCTGAACTAAGGTCCTACCTGGAGTATTCAAAATTCTTTTTGCTCAACCTGAGAAAAACTTCAGAGGAAAAGGGAGAGCATGCAATAGATTCTCAGGCGTTGTCAGCATATATTCCAAAGGGGCAATGGGCTGTTAAATCAAATCAAAGAAATCCCTAGAAAACCAGTACTCATGGCGTGCCTGACAGCTTATGCTGCGTGAAATACTTCCAGTCGATAACTCTAAAGACGGCTGTCACCGCAAGGTGCTCCTTTGGTGCGCTCGACTTCCATCTCTTCCCAATAACAGTGAATCTTTCCGAAGAGCAGCTGTAAATTACAAATCCAAAGCAAATTTTCAAATTTTATAGCCAGATCTGTAACCAGTCTGAAGTCTGTAATGAGAAGGGGATGACAAAGCGAGCAGAAACACTTTTTGCTGTCATGGCAAGTCTGCTACAGGCTTTAGTTTCAGGGTCAGGCTGCATAATTCCCCTATCAGCTAATCGTTCCTCAGTGCTTTAAAAATCCTTGCAGAGTACACATTTGCTATGGTTTGGTCTCTCCCGGTCTCATTTGTGCATTTGCACACGTGTGTTTGTGTGCGGCGTGTGTCAGTCGCCTGCGGTGCATCAGCGGTGGTACCGAAATGCAGGGGTTCAGCATTTCGGGACTGCGGGAAACCACACTCCCCAGGAACACCACCCCTCACCTGCCCCCTGATCCCTCTCCACTTTCCCCACAACTAAACATTACCAGCAAGGCAAACCTCTGGCCATCCTCAAATAGCTGCTGTATTCTCCAAGCAGCCTGCCAGAAAGAAAAAACAATAATAAAGGAAATATTTACCTCTTTTCCTCAGTTATAAAATTGACCTAGGGCCTGAAAAAGACAAAGTCTAGTCCTGGATCACTGATTAGATTAAGGGCTTGTATGTCTACACATATGTCCATACCCTCCGAGGCTAGAAATAATTCTTCACCAGACCAGAGTTTTACGTCTCGTAGGCCCCAGGTTTTAAAATTGCCATGTAATTGAATATGGGAGAAACTCTGTTTTTTTCTTGTTACAGTTCTGTTTTTCTTATACCCCTAACTTTCTGAGTTTATGTAGTGAGAAAAAAGCAATTCTGTCTCTGAAATGTAGCTATCTTAGGGCCATAAAACGACATTTTCTGCCTGAATTGCAGTCAGGATATGGCCAAAGAACAGAGTGCTCCTCATGGGCAGAGTGGGCTGCAGGCTCTTGATGGTAAACAGCAATTTTCAGTGTAGCTGGTACAAAGCACAGCACTCGGGAGGCTTTTGCTTCTGACTCACACCTCCAGTGCTTAACGAATAATAATAATAATAATAATAATAATAATAATAATAATAATAATAATAATAATAATAGCAACAACAACATTTTCACAGCAGACAGAAACAAATGCAATGAGCAGGAGTAGCATACGCAGCGGTCTGAAATTCCACGAGTACTGTAAACATGCTTCAGTGTACACTGGAACTGGGCCAAAATACTAGACACAGCACCACGGTCCTACCAAGACATGTCCCCATGGGATTTTCTGGCAAGTCTCTTGAACCTACATCCCCAACATGGATGCTGGTGGGGCAGAGGGTAAGGGGCATCTTCATCAGATAGCACTTGTATGTGTCCTGTGTGGGTGACACTGTCCAGTTTCACTGAGCCCCATGTAAAATGCATGCTTTTTCCCATCTGCCATAACCCACCACTAAGTCAATAATGCACATCCTATAAGATGTAAGTTGCCGTCTCAGCTCATATGGATCTTCAGAAAAACAACCGGGACCGTGTGAAACATCCATCAGAGCATCCGAAGATCACAGAATCAGAGAATCGTAGAGGTTGGAAGGGACCTCGAAAGATCATCTAGTCCAGCCCCCCTGCCAAGGCAGAGCCACCTACAGCACATCACTCAGAAACATGTCCAGTCGGGTTTTGAATATCTCCAGAGAAGGAGACTCCACAACCTCTCTGGGAGATGGTTGCCTGCAGTTGCAACAGCTGGCAAAGGAGACTGTTACTGCAGTTTTGATAGTGCTTTCAGGAAAGCCTTTTTAAAAGAACATCCCTTATCAAATATCTTGAATTTTCCTCTGATTCAGCACTTTCTATTGGTCATAATTAGCATTTTTCTTCTGTCTTGCCAATGCCAAAAAAGCCCTGCTGGTGAAACCGCTGGCACTGGGGTCAGTACCAGTTGTTACGTCAACAACAGGGAGCTGAAACACTTTGGTGCAAGAGACGATGTTGCAAGAGGAAATAACTCTCAGATAATCATCTCGCAGTACCACATGAAACCTGTGACATTGTCACACGGCTGGTGTTCTTGGGCCTCCCAGATGGAATTGTACAAGTGTGAGAGGGCCTGAGAAAGAGAAGCTGGAAACAGCAGGTGATGGCTGGCCCTGAAGAAGTGCTCTTCTATATATTGCCGTTCATGACAACCATAGGTCTGGGTATATCTTGTTTGGACAGTGCTGTTGAAGCCAGAGATTTCTACATCTTGACATTTCATTAAGGCTCATGAAGGCATTTGTATTTGAAAAGGTGTATGTCTGTTTCCCAGGCAGATAAAAGTGTGTTTGGAGGCCTGAGTTTCCACTACCTTGCACCCGTGACGGCCATCCAGACTTGCACAAGTAGAGGCAAAACACCATTTTCAGTAGTGCTAGTGAGGGTCCTGGTTCCTCAGGTAGCAGGACAGGATTTTGGCCACAGTCAGTGTGCCAGGCGCTGAACATGGTGGGTTTTAGGATTTGAAGTCAGGCAAGTTAGATCTGTGGCCTCAGCTACTGTCACCCTCTTAATGCCAGGGTGCAGTGACAACAAAAGCCAGTGGGATGCTGGGTTGGATCAACACAGGCATCACCAGCAGAGATAAAGAAGTCATTATCCCACTGTACTCAGCACTGGTCAAGGCACACTTGGAATATTGTATTCAGTTTTGGTCCCCATTATGCAGAAAAGATGTGGCCAGGTTGAAGAGGGTCCAGAGGAGGGCCACCAGGATGATCAAAGGACTGGGAAACCTGCCATGTGAGGAAAGGCTGAGAGAACTGGGTTTGTTCGGCCTTGAAACAAGGAGGCTTGGGGGTGACCTCATCACCAAGTTCCAGTATTTAAAGGGTGGCTACAAAGAGGATGGAGACTCCCTTTTTACAGGGAGTCACATGGAAAAGATGAGGAGTAACAGGTGTAAGTTACTCCTGGGGAGATTCCAGCTGGAAACAAGAGGAAAATATTTCAGTGAGAACGATCAGCCATTGGAATAGAATAGAATAGAATAGAATAGAATAGAATAGAATCATTAAGGTTGGAAGAAACCTCAAGGATCATCCAGTCCAACCGTCTGCCCCCCACCTATTAACCACTAAACCATGTCCCTAAGTACCATATCCAACCTTTCCTTAAATACCTGCAGGGATGGGGAATGATCTCCCCAGGGAGGTGGGGGATTCCCCAACGTTGGACACTCTTAAGATTCAGCTGGATGTGGTACTGGGCCATCTTGTCTAGATGGTGCTTTTGTCTAGACAGCTTTTGCTGAGAAAGTTTGGACCAGATGATCCTTGAGGTCCCTTCCAACCTGGTTTTCTGTGATTCTGTGATTCTGTGAATTATGGCAATGGTAAACAATAGTATCACATTTACTTTTGAGGGGGGCTGCTGCTTTTATTGTTCTATCTCACGCTAATATTTTTTAATTTCTCATGTCTTGTTTTTTATTATGAAATGTCTGTGATGGTTCACAGTGGAGTGGTAACATGGGTTCCTTCTTTTAAACATACTAATAAAAGTTTATTTTCTCCTACCTTCTTTTTTACTGCATTGTACAAGTCAGGCCTCTTGAATTCTCCTTGACTGCCAAGCTGAGTTCTGCTTTCATGTCAATTAATTAACAAAATTTTAGACTAATCTAATATTTACATTATACATGTTAATTAGATATGTCTGACATATTTATGTTTCTGTTTAATGGAATGAACTTTGGAGATTGGACGTTTGTAATTGATTGAATATATTCAGAGCCACAATTATGTATAGAAACTAAAAACTTCTTTTTTCCTTTGTCTGTTTGTGTCCAGCAGAATTTTCAGATGTAATGCCTATTTAGTGAGGGATTTTTTTGAAGTCCTGTTGCTGGAATACATTTCATGATTTACAGTCCCCTTCAAGTAATATTACTGATTAAATTACCATTACGTAATGGGTGAAACTAGTAAGATATTTTGTTCAGATTAAATCCTCACCTTTAAGGAAAAGTGAATTGGTTGATAGACTCAGCAGAATTTTACCCTAGTTCTTAAAATAAAGGTTACTGGCCAAATAGGAATTTGGCAGTTACAGTTACTTTTAAAGTCACATTAGTGAAGAACATCTGTTAATATAAAAAAAAAAATCTTTGATACATTACAGTGGTTTAGCTGTAGTTAGTTTAGCAGTGCTTGGGTAACATCTGAGGGAGGAAAGGGAATAAATGTCTGTCTTACATTTGGCAATCAATAAGACGGGGCCTTTACCCATTGCTTGGCTTTGTTTGGGTTTAGACAAAGTTTCTCTGGTTTTGCTCAAGCTGTAGTAATCCCTCAGCCCTTGATGTCATGCTTTCTGGGTTTTCTATACTCTTTATAATAATCTTTGAAGCCTCAGCCCAGATCATATGTTATGAATATTCTTTTTTTGGAAAAGAGAGGGAGGCACTCATTTTAGACTGCAGGAACCCTACCCCTAACATTTCCCTCTGCGTCAAACACATGAAGCAGCATCAGGAAGAAGAAGTACCAGAAAGACCAGTTTGGAAAGATGCTTTGGGATGAGAAAATGCAAAATGGGGAAGGATCAGTGAAAAAGATTACTTTTAAGGGTCAGAATTTCTCTTCTTTTGAGAAGTGATTCAAACTGTATCTAGAAAAGCCTCTTCAGGGCCACAGCTGGTTCAGACTGTGAGTGTGGTCAGGCTGTTGTTGCAGAGGAGCAAAAGACAGAAATCTGTCCTGGCAAATGTAGGAAATGGTAGCGTTACAGACTATCAGCTCAGGTCCTTCATTCCAAGCGAAAATACATTTAAATTCAGAGATACCAGAAAGTAATCATTCTTTTCATTTTTGCCAGGTGACAGATAAGGCTTATTATTCATGTCCTCCTCACTCAGTGGCTCTTCCATCAGGCTGCCATCTTTCTATTCTTGGCCTTCTTGGTTTAGCCTTGAAAGAAATGATGGTTCTAAGGGACAGTAAATGGCTTCCCGAGCAAATTGTACTGTAAATCCTTGGGATCAGGACAACCAACTAGTTCTCTATGATACAGTTTAATGCAAGAAGTAAGACAGACTTTTGTTGGAGGGATCTAATAGGAGAAAATTATTGTCAAAAGTCAGCAGATGACTGAAAATTAAGGTGAGAAATAGTGTTTCTCCAAAGATCACAGAGCCACCTGAGAAAAACATCCATGTTTGTAAATTCAGCATAAAAAATGGCTCCCCCGTCACATGGCTCCACATGCTGTTTCCAGTGTACATACGGCCCTGGTTTGTGGCTATTGCAATGGGCACTGGAAAACAAGCTCAGTCTCTTCCTGCTAATTTACTGGTGAAGGAGGGTTTTTTTCCAGCAGGCAAGTTGATTTGTCAAGGTGACCTTCACAGCCAACACCGAGCGTTACTGCAGATAAAGAATGCCACCTCAGCGTATTTGTGAAACCCAGCTCAGCGGCCGGCCGCGGGCCTCCTGTGAGGCACAGGGGCGTTGCAAAACAAAACCCTTCCTACAGACACTGTGAGGATTTTTCTGTTCCACAGTTTTTGTACGTCCGCACTGCACATTTTGCAATCCTTCTTTTGTCATGCTCTGTAAACCCTCTTCTCTTGCCCGACTGGTTTTATGTCTAAACGGTCTTGAGGTTAAGTAGTTTCTTTTGAAAAATCTCTATTCTGTAAATTAATGGTCTCCTAGGCAGAGCTAAGACCACAATTAAATCTTAATTGATCATGAGTGTAGGTAGGAAATTTCACAGATCCCCTGCCAAAGCCCAGACAGAAGAAGCAGATCTTCAGCGATCTCCTAAGGGAAAGTTTAATCTTTCGTGGCATCTGAGGAGCTGATGTCAAGTCTGGACTGCTTGGCCATGAATGACTATCTTCTTCTTATCTACATAGTTGCCTTCAAATAAATCACTTATTAAGTTTTAGGATATTGCCGTTTTTCTACCATGAAAAACAAGCCAGATTTGGAGCATGTGTGCTTAATGTATCCCAGCGTTAATGTAAAATCCAACCTGGAGAAGAGCCTCTGATTTTTGCTCACTAACAGCTGGGATAGATCAATATTTAGAGTCCCTGGAAATAGCAGTCATGTTTCAGAAGAAACCACCACATGATTATGATCATGCCAGTTTAATTTCTGTGGAATAATTAATCCAATGATAATTCTTCCAGTTCCTTCCTTGTAGTTTTATTTTCATGCTTGCCATATGACATCAGTTAGACAAGTCCTTAAAGCTATTCCCCAGCAGCAGTGACCTGTTGAAACAGGAAACTGTATTTAGAAGTGAGACCAAAAAAACATGAACCCTTCTTTTTCAGGGGGAAAAAAAATATCGGGTTGATCAGAACAATCTACAGACCATTTTTTGAGCCAAGTAAAAAAATAGGCAAAAATCAGCAAAAGCTGAAACATTTCACTGCGACATCTTCTAAATGAACTGTTCTGTTCTTAGTTTATGTGGATTTAACTTTCAATAGAAAAGTAAAACAAATCTCTGAGATCAAACTTGTTTTTGCTCTTTTGAATCTGTACAGGAAAAGCAAATGGCTTTGTTTCAGATGAACTTTAAATGAAGATTTTGTTCAATTACTTGTTTTGCCAAAACCTTGAAAAATCAATTATTTACATAGCTAATTGTTTATGACTGGTTCTTACCAAAAAAAGACCTTATACATTTTTCTCATAGTAAGAATAATCTATGTATTTCTGAAGTCATAAAATGAAGTCAACAGTAGGTCTATTTTGTGTCTCAGAATTTAACTCTAGAAAAAGAATAGCATGAAACCACATCAATTGTATGGCATTCAGTCTATCTGCTGAAATATTTCATCGTTATGTCCCATGTATGGAATTAGTTCAGAGCTACTTTTGTACGAACCGTGAAACAGAATACTCAAATAGGAATAAAGGCACCATTGCAGGCGGATCTCTGTGTCATGCAAATCCCCACTGGCTTCGACGGTTCACCTGTGTATACGAGCTCACCACTGTTTATTTTTCATGGGACAGCTGTGATTAGGGCTCACCATCGTGCTGGTCCAGAAAGAGTTGGNGCATGTTTAAACATATTTACATAGTTGTATGGCAGGACTTTTAACCTAAAGGTTTGTTTAAATTGTAGTTAAAGAAAATACTGTATTTTGAAGGGGAAATATATAAAGTGCAAGGACACTGCAGGGAGAGGGCCACAGTTCCCTTAATTTTAAGTGTACCTAATGCCCAGTGAGCACTTATCCACTTACTGCATTTAATAGCCCTTTGGTGAGTGCCTCACTGTCCTTTCCGTTTATAGACAGCAAGAGAGACATCGCATCCATAGGTGAGCTGAATTGCTCTTTGGAGATGACTTTCCTTCCACCGGCTATAATCAGGAGCCTGTGGCAAGCAGGGTCCTAACTCAAATGTACCAATTCAACACCTAATGTTAAACGAGAGGATCCAGCACTTACTGAAACACAGAGAGTGTTTTAATTGCCAACAGCAGCCAGAGGGAAGAAATGCTCATGGCGAATTGCTGCCAGTGAGCTCCCCTCCCCTTCCTCCCATCCTTCCCTGACCGCATTTTTCTGTACCACACAGGCAGCGAGCTGCAAGGGACTTGGGTTGCAAATGGGAACCCACCTTCATATTTAATAAATTCAACCAAATCTCACCTTAATTCCTAGGAAAACCTAAGTCTCTGTTACCAAGGCTTGTTTAAATTGCATCAGAAAGAAACGTCAGGAAAAAGCAATCCCAAGACTATATTTATCTGAATGCAGACAAGGCCTAGAGTTAGGTATAAAATTACTTTAATTTCTTCATACAGCAACAGCTCAAGGAGAGTAATAGTGGTCGCAATATACCACTTAACTAAAAAGAGGGAGAAGTCATCCTTGAAGGAAGTGGGGAGGGCAGTCTCGTCACTATTCAACCTGGAGGTGGCCTCTCAACATCTGCAGGTGGTAGCACCAGAGGTATTTAGTGAGAATGATATGGACTAGCATCATTCTATCACTTCATGCAAAGCAACAGTAGCTACCAAGCAGTTTCTGGTCACCACCACCACCATCTGGATGTGTAGAATGAACAGCCACACAGACCACTACCAAATTCCTGAGCCACTCTCTTCCCTGCAGTTTATCCTTTCAAGCATGACCTACCAGTCTGTAAACAGACCTACAGATGGTGGTAAATGATCAGAAGTTTCCAAAATTTTATGCAGTCCTAAAAGTTCACCATGAAGCAACATGAAGTCCTGTTTAAATATGAAGCAAATTTAACTTCAAGAGGAACTGTAAAACCAAAGCACTTCTGGCTTTGCTCTTTTCTGTCCCCTTAGGAAATCTGTGACTGATTCAGGAAGTCCTTTCCTTTCTCTTTTCTTTTTTTTTCCCCGCTTTTTTTTTTCTTTTTCTGATTGTTCTGATCAAATAACAGGCTTTTCCCTTTACTCTGCTGAAGGGCTTTAGCTGTGTCTTTGGCAGAAGTGAAGGATATCAAAAAGCTTATAACCAGAAAGTCAGCTTTTTCTCCTGTATTTCAGGCTGGAGGAATGATGACAGGAATGCTGTAAATTTGATAGACCAGTTTAAACATTTCAATGGATAAACAAAGGTTTGGTGGAGGGAGTAAGTTTTAACCATCTCATATGCTTTCCGTGCTTAAGAGTTATTTCTTAGGGTTCCTTTGATTTCGTTAACAGCCTGTGGTAGGGAACTTTTGCACAGTGTGTTTACGCATCCCCCAACTGCACTGAAAATCATCCTTGGATTTCAAGAGTTTAAGTATTTCGTGGCCAAAACCCGACTCTGGGCCACTGTTCATGTAAAACCTGGTGCATGCTTCTTTCAGCATTCATCTAGGCCTCCCACTGATCATCCCACTGTAGGAAAAGCAAGAAAGACTTCCCCATAAATATTTGATTTCTTAACAGCTGTAGTCTGGCTCACTTCTTCCTTGCTGATGTTGTGCACTATGCTTCAGCTCCGGGTGGAGCAGTCATCTCCATGCAGAGAGAGCTCCTCATTAATTTGCATCTGGTCATTTACGATTTTTTGTGTTACGCTAATGGTAGTGTCTCATATCCCTTTAGCAGAAAACACATAAGTTGGCTCTGTCTTTTTCTGAGCCACCCCACAGGGACCCTCCTGGATTACAGGGCAGCTTAGTGCTGATTACTTTTTTATTTCTCCTCTTAGGAAATGGATAAAAGGTTTAAGTTCTGACACAAACAGGAAAACACACTAAGAGGATTTATCCTGAAGGCATCTGCTCTTTAAATAGAGACGGAGCAGTGTCAGTCTGTTTCCCACAAGGACCAGAAGCTTCACTGCTCTTTGTTCCCGCAGTCCTTGTATGACTAGAGGCAGAATATCCTATCACAGGCTGTCAGATAGCTCGCAGAATATGCAACTTGGTGATCATAGGCTGAGGCAGCACTCACTGCCAGTAAGAGCATGAAGAAGTTGACTTTCAGAAGGACTCTGCTCTGCTCCTTTAAGGATAACACCAAGGCTTTATTCTGCTCCGAGGTAAGACTTGCAGAATTTACTAAATCAGTAACTTCTCAGACTTCCAGACACTGCTACCTCCCTCTTGTTTTCTTAAAGTAGGAGCGACAGGAGGGGGAGCAAGCTGTCAGAGTTATCACTAGTGGAATTTTCCAGCTTTACCAGGCAGGAAAGAGGGGGACAGAAAAAAATTATCCACTATAGAAAAACAACTGGACACAGTGCAAGTAAAAGCAACTGCACCATGGGCATACGCATGTTTTGCATCGACTCAAGTTGTATGAAAATACACCTCAAGAATCTATTAACTTGATCTGTTTAAGGTTTTATTAACAGGGTGTGCTTCTGGTAAAATTATACTCTGTTATAATACAACATTTTCCTCAACATTTATTCTGTTTTAAAATGAATGCCACTGGAATAATGTTCCAGAGGGAGGAGAATCTTTGCTTCAAATTGAATTAATCACAGTTTTCCCCATTTTTGCTTTCATTTGATTTGGGGTCAGATATTTGCCTTTTTCAACTTTTGCCTTCTGATGTCATATAGATGTTTGTGATAATTATGTGCATTTCAGTTCAGTGTCATGACCATAATTTAATTTGCACAAGTAGGGCTTTATACAAACCGAGCTGTAAGGAAAGAAGAAACTTATGACTTAGATCATTCCATGACAATTCCTGACAATTTAAGTGATGCGTTCGTACAAATCACATGGCTAAATGAGCTAAAGGGCTTCTACATTCACAAATACATTATCCAAATCCACATTTTTCAAATTGCGCTCAAATATGGCTCGGTTCTGTACGCTTGGCAGGCAGGAATTTCCAGGTAGCGCAGGCTCTTTCTCATGTCTACTTTCAGCTGAAGATGTTTATGCCTGGTAACCAGGTAAAAATCTATGGCATCAGGGGCCTGGTGGTGAAGAGCAGCTAAAACTGTTTACCTCGTAATGAAAACTGGAGAAATTTAAGGGAGCTGGAAAGTAGGACTTGTCCACATTGTGTTGAGGAAAAGGGAAGCTTGTTTATGTAGTCTAAATAAATGCAAACAATAGACCAGCAAACGAGCCCTCACAGATAGGCTCTCTCATCCCTCGCAGAGGGATTCCAGGTGATATCTCCTGCTGGCTGACTGGAGTGTCACTCACAGCTCTATACATCCCGAGTAAACATCAGGTGTGTTTGAGGAGCTTCTTGTAGTAGTTCTTGCTCCGTGGCAGTTTGCACACACTGAAATGGCCAGCGCAACCTTTCTGGTTCCAAAGTCCCCCTGCAGCAAAATAGCATGAGCTGGGGTCATGACCATCAGCAGAAATAATACTCCTTGCCTTGGGGAAAACTTTTCAAGGATTTCTTCTCCTGCTAGTCCCTCTGTAGGGTCAGCACGAGGCCTATAATGGGGATCAAAGGGAAGTCTGAAATGGCATCAGATGCTGCAGAGCAGCACAATGTGATGGTCGTGGTACAATATGATGAGTACATAATAGGTTTTAATTCACTTTGATCAGGATGAAAGAGCAAGCACTTTCTTTTTCCCCCGTCAAACATGAAGCCTCACTGAAAGGAAAACCAGGAAGCTAATATCCCTGGAGATTTTACTTTTGCTACCTAGATCCTTGACTGATTTGTTTAGAAAAGGGAATCAGATCAGCAGAAATATTGTGACATTTCTACTGGACAGTTATGGTCCTAGCACTAATAGATTTCTTCAAGAAGTGCAGTGTCATTATGAGTTCCAGCAGTGTTCTGTCAGGACGGGAGGTAAGGCTTACTGGCAATAATGTTTGTCCAAACTGCTTTTTGTGGTTTTGTGACTCCTTTTTCATCTGAATGAAAGAATTCTGAGGGATGTCCCGTCACTGGTTTTGCTCGTGTTTGTTCTCCGTGAAGGTGATCCTATCCACGCAATGAAAAGGCAGCTCACTTTGTGGGTGTTAGGGCTTTTCAGGCAGGGAAACTTGCAATGCAGCTGCAAAGTGATTCCTAATTCAGAAAGTCTCTGTGAGACACAGAAATGTAGAGGTTTCTAAATAGCTAGGAATTCTCTGCTGTTGATGCTGTTTTAAGATAATGACCGAATTCTGTTGAAAATTAACCTAGCAACTCTAATAAATATTGTATTTTCTTCAACTCTCTTAATTACTTTTTATTATAAAGTCTCTTCGAACCTATTATTTTGGAAAACCTTAGTTGGTGAGCTGTGTGTAGGTGATCATAATAATATAACAGCCTCTTAATTTGACAGATCTTTCTCCCACCCAAATGATTCCAATTACTTTAAATAAAGTCGGTTCCATTTTTATCTTGAATTATGCTTCCATTAAGCAACCAATAAATGTTGATCCCCTGGTTCGTGTTGTACAAAACATTCCATTTTATGTGTTATCTAGACTTTTTCACAAAGGCTTTTAGAATATTACTAAGATCTTCCCTCCCTTTCTTCCCATCTTTGCTGTGTATTCCTACACATATTTATACATGAGTATGAATCCATATATATGTATGGCAATCTTCCCCTTAGGATATTGTGTATGTATGTCGTAAAGGAAAAGGAGATTAACAGTACAATAAAACACAAACAGGCTGACTTCATGTCAGTCTTTCACAAACTCCTGCCAAGCAAAAGAATAAATAACAGCTGTGTTAATCAAAGCCAAATTAAAAAGATAAGACTTGAATTTAGGTGGTCAAAATCCCAGAAAACTGGGCAAGCTTAATGCTCGCAGAAAAAGAACTCATCCAAGGACAAAGAGCATAACACTATACAAGTAAGTTGAAGGCAACTTTTCATAAGTGCTTCTGTGACTCAAAAGCCTGAGTACCACCTTTAAAACCAACTTTGCATGCAGGAGCATTTACTCTCCAAATAAGTCCATAGGGTTTGTACTCCTGAATCCTTCATTTTTTTTCTGAAAATGGGAGTTAGGTGACTGCCTTCCTAAGTCCCTTTTGGAAGCATAGTCTGTAGTCATCTTGAAGTCCAGAAAAGATACTGGTCCAAGCAGTGGCTGAACATCTACCAGGGATACCAACTCAAACCAAAGAACTAGAGGGACAAACATGATTATTTCTCTGTTTTACTGGAAAACCATCTATCGTCTCTGTTTTGGATTAAATTCATGAAGATGTGTTAGCTTGTTCAAGATCCAGGGGAAGCGTTTTGAATCAATTGTAGCTGACATAAATATAGCCCTTGTCTGGAAATTTTCCAGAGAGAGTCAGCTGCTACAGTTCAGCCAAGATGCATTATATCAAAAGCATGGATAAGTAATTCAGAGTCCTCGTGGGAAGGATAGCATTACAGCTTTGCTACATTCATAAAGTGCCTGTGCAGTGAAAGATCTAACAGGATCATTAAAAGATGGATAAATGCCCTGTGAATCTGCACCTCCCATCATGGATCATGGCTTTTGTCTAGGCAGGAGCAGGAAGAGGAGCATGTACTCACAATGACAGAGGGCACAACAACAGCTTAGTTGTGCTGATTTGACATGAGCATGTGAGCTTTCAAACGTGATTTACTATGTTTGTGTAGCAATATTAATTACTTTTTAGAGGCCATCCAGCCAAGAATATGTACAGGGCTGACAAAGTTCAGTTAGAAACTTCAGCCAAGCTCTGCAGGACTTACAGAAGATTAGTGTTACTTATGGTGTACCATAGCTTTAAGTCACAAACTAGGTCTTGTAGTTTTAACCTTCTTCTGTGACAAAACATCTGTGTGATTTTAGAGATGTCACATTACCTCCTTCTGTAACTCTTATTTGACAACATCTCTGTGGTTCTGTTATGATGAATTAGCTCTTGCCCTTATAGTTAATGAAATGCTACAGGGGGTGACTGGGGCATTTTAGTAGTTACCAAATTCTTGGTTCTGCTGTTACTACCCACCACATGATTATTTGGTATCTGGGTTCAGATTTCCAGCTTTGGCCAAGGAGAACCAAGGGTCTGGAGCACAAGTCTTATGAGGAGCGGCTGAGGGAACTGGGGTTGTTTAGTCTAGAGAAGAGGAGGCTCAGGGGAGATCTTATTGCTCTCTACAACTCCCTGAAAGGAGGTTGCAGTGGGGTGGATGTTGGTCTCTTCTCCCAAGCAATAAGTGATAGGACAAGAGGAAACGGCCTCAAGTTGCTCCAGGGGAAGTTTAGGTTGGATATTAGGAAAAAAATTTTTCACCGAAAGAGTGATCAGGCATTGGAACAGGCTGCCCAGAGAGGTGATGGAATGACTGTCCCTGGAGGTGTTCAAAAAGCGTATAGATTTGGCACTTCAGGACATGGTTTAGTAGACATGGTCGCATTGGATTGACGGTTGGTCTCGATGATCTTAGATGTCTTTTCCAACCTTAAAGGTTCTATGATTCTGTGATTCTGTGAACTCAGCACAGCTTAAAGAGGCAATTCTCCAAAGTTCTCTTTCTGTTCTCCCAGCGCATCCTGGTGCAAACCTAAAACAGCTTAGAACTAACCAGTTACTCCTAAAATAGCCAAGAGTAATCCCTTCCTGTAATACATGATGTCTACAAAAGGTGCTGTAGGACATTATAGCATGGTTCTGGACCATCTAGAGCTCCTGGTTCCCAGGAGAACATAAATGGGTGTTTTGTACCTATGCTTGAAGCGAAGATAATATTGTGCCTCCACATCTTCTGAGCCTTGAAGACTTCCCTCCAGCAAGAACACATTTTCCTGAGAGATTTCCAAGAGCTACTTCTTACTCCCCCAAAGTCAATATTAAGACATTTAAACTTCCAGACCCTATGCGCAAGAGTCATTTGTCTGGCTTCAGCAGGGCTGCTCATAGGATTCAGAGTTATTCCTATCACTGAGGAACTGAGGATAAAGGCACCACATTTTGTAAATTTTAGTGGTCTCTCTAGCTCCAAGACCTTCAGGAGCTGCAGCATATTTGAAAAGTTAGATTTGAAATACTTGGCATGCTGCAGCTTCTCTCAGAGTGCTCATGGATGAAATATTTGAGATAAACCTCTAAAATAAAATAAACAGGAGGAAAAAAAAAAGGTAGTTCCAGGAAACTGGAAAGCTGTTGTGCATCATGTACTAATATTTCCATTTAAGAGGTGATTTTTCTTATTCTGTTATTTGCCTTTTTTATGGCACTGTAAAGAAGTGTAACCTAGTCAAACATTTCCATCTTTCACTGGAGTTCAAGTGGGGGTTTGGGAGCATCGCTAATTCATTTTTCTCTTTACATAGAAAGCTCATGTTTTTCACAGACACATTGTACAAACATTTGAACACAAATTAGAAAAATACCGCTTGAAATTTAGGGTGCTACCCTGAAAATTCTCATGAAGATGTTCCCTCTCTCTCTTTAGCATAAGTCTAGAAATAACTTTAAGATTACAGAAAATTTTTCTACCCCACTGGTTGGAATTGCATAGCCAAACTGTAAGAACATGCATTGTCTTTTTCTTTCCCTCTTCATTCCTTTATTGAAGACCTGAGAATATACTAAAATAAATTTGATTTTATGGTCTATTGATTCCTCAAAAAATGGGACTGTCTGCAGTTTGGAGACCTGCGACCTTCTACTTGGTGTTCCCTGTCTGTTGTGTTTTTTCTCCATCAAATTTAAGCTCCTGTTCATCTTCAGTCCTATTCTGTCCTTTCCTATGGTTACATCACCCATCATCTCACTATGAGCTTTCATAACACTGGTCATGCTACTAGTATCATCTAGCAACTCAAGAGATTCTTGTCAACACATTTCTGAACCTACATTATAAATTAACATTCTCTAGGTCGATCTCCAGTAGGAGTCTTCTACCAGTTTTTGCTTTAAATTCACCTTTATGCTTACACAATTATGCTTGTGCAGTTATTGATGTCCTGAATGGGAGAGGTTACCGAATAATATACCACTATTTAATTTTAAATTGAGTGAAGCACCCTAAAATTTTGACCAAAAAGATGAGGGAATTAGCAAGAAATTAGTTCTTCAATGTTTCATTCAAATGATCAAAAAACTATTCTAACATAACTTGCTTTTTAAAGCTTGAAGGTGAAATCTGCACCGCAGTGACAAAACTTCTATTGGTTTCAGCAGAACCAAGAGGATTTACCTCTGTTAATATTGCCTAGCTGTTTGGGATTTTTTACTGGTTCATTTTTTTTTAGAATGTAAAGCACCATAGATGCTTCGACATTGAGCTTTTTGTAAATATTTAGAACTGGATGGAAGGAGAGGCCAGTGTATGACTTCTTCTGATAAGGAGGCATGATGGTCAAATGCTGTTGGAGAAACATGTGGGAACATACCCATCAGCTGCAATCCCCATCCTTTGTCCCATGTGTCAGGTCCCTCTGTGCCATATCGGTATCATCTCCTCTCTGCACAGAGCCCGTATCAGCTTCCCTGCTTCCTCCACCTCTAGAATTATAGAATCACAGAATATCCCAAGTTGAAAGGGACCCATAAGGATCATCGAGTCCAACTCCTGGCTCCGCACAGGACCAGCCCAATCACAGCAGATGACTCAGAGCATTGGCCAGGTGCTTCTTGAACTCAGCCAAGCTTGTTTCTGTAACCACCTCCCTGGGGAGCCTGTTCCAGTGCCTGACCGCCCTCTCAGTGAAGAACCTTTCCCTGATATCTAACCTAAGCCTCCCCTGATGCAGCTTCAAGCCATTCCTGTGGGTTCTGTTGCTGGTCACCAGAGGGAGGAGATCAGCACCTGCCCCTTCGCTCCCCCTCATGAATACGCCATGGGCCGCCATGAGGTCTCCCCTCAGATTTCTCTTCTCTAGACTGAACAAACCAAGAGACTTCAGCCTCTCTTCATACGTCTTCCCCTCTAGACCCTTCACCATCTTAGTTGCCCTCCTTTGGACACTTTCCAATAGCTTTATGTCTTTCTTGTACTGTGGCGCCCAAAACTGCACACAGAACCTCTGCTTGAGGTTCTAACCCAGCTTAGTAGCACTTGCTTTCTGCAAAAGGGAAAAGGGAAGAAAAGAGGCAGGGTCGAGTGTTGGCCACAGGTGGAGAGATGGAAGGGTAGAGATGAGGTCTCATGTTGCCTCAAGTCATCCAAAATATAGCCGCAGACTGTTCTGGATGTCAGCAAGAATAATCAATAGACAATGTGCTAAAAATCTGTTTTTCTGTATTTTCCACGTTGATGTACTTCCCATCAGTTTACAGATGATGCACAGTCATTTTTCTTCAGGTAAAAATAGGAACACAGTGCTTTGAGATATTCTCCAAGATTCATCTACATTGTATTATTCAGTGTACATTGTCAATTTATTAAGCAGCCTTATTAACAAAAGAACAGTTTATTCAGTAAATTTGGGACTTTTTCCAGAGTAACTGATATAATCTTTACCAATGTGCTTGAGTGGCAAAAAATAGAATTATGCACACATTTTGATTTTTATTTGGCTACAGCATTTTCCAGCAAATTTTTCATTCCTTCTGACTGATTCAGTATGCCACAAAGTACAATACACCATGGAAAATATAAGCTGAGGGTTCAGAATTGCCTGACAGCCAACCCAAAGCTGCTGAAAAAAATCTAAACAGTGAGAAGTACATTTGCTCATGAAATTTTTGTGATTTGTAATAACTTCAACATTAGCAGTTCTGTAAGGGATGATGTTCTTAATTTAAACATAAGGGATAAATTAAGCCAGTGAGTTTGTAACCATTTATAACTATCTGAGAAACACATTCAGGATTTTTATAGTGACAATGTGAAGTTGCTCCTCACTCTGTTAAAAGATTTAACAGTATCTTCACCACATAAGCAATTTTTTTTCAATAAAATAGCTTTAAAAGTTTCCTGTTCCTTAGCTTTAAAAGTTCAGTGTGTTGCTTTACATTACTGCAGTCCAGTCTTGTGAATACTATCAAACGGAACTTTTAAAATGCTTCCTCAGGAATTGCAGGATAACCAATGCAACTCATGGCTAAAATGTAAATGAACACATTAGAGACTTTACATATTCATATTTAGTAACTCAACCATTGCCTCCCATATACATTAAAACACATTTAAAGGAAAACCTGATATCTGATGAAAATAAGTACTGCTTGTTTGCTTAGGTCTTGACACCTTTGGCTGGAATGGTGACATTTACTTAAAAGGGTGTATTAATTATAGGAAGAGAGAAATTAACAGCTGGAGTTCATTTAAAGCTAAGCACCAAGAAAACTTCAAAGACGTACTGTATGGCTTTGAGCTCCTGTTTAGTTTATATATTCACTCTCTAGAAGTATCTGTCTGTCTCCATTGATTATATCAGGAGCTTAAAGGGCTTACACTTGCAATGTACGTAGCTGCATTAGATGTCTTCCAGTAGACAATATGGTCCAGTTCTTTATGTTGTTACCTTATTTCAACCAAAATGACTGAATTTGTCTTTTGAAGTGTTTCAGAGAGAGAAAGTTCTATAAATAGTGTGAGTTCCTTAGTGACAATAATTGTGCTGGTTGAAATGATAGGTCCTTTAGAATGATCTAAAATAAAAATAAGCATGTATTCTTCCACGGTTGCCACCTAAATGCAGTCAATGTAAGCAGCTGTACTGAAAGCTGTAGAAAGTTTTACCCCTCATGTTTCGGTGTTTCATCATGCCTGATGAGTATTTCAATATTTCTTTTTCTTTAGAAAAACTAGTTTCTGATTCTAGAGCCCAAAATCTTTTATCACTGTCCAGTTTATATCTCCTGTGAGTTTTACTTGGTTTGCTTCTTTGCTTCTTGAATTATTTAAGCCTCTTCCAAGCTCTCAAACCGGTGCATTTCCTGCAGTTTTAACAGTATCCTGTTGTGTTTTAAATAATGAGTCTGGCTAAGTGCGAGTTGCTGGCAAAGGCTTATCAGTCATATTGTGACAGAAGATTCTGGATTATTCTAGACATTACCCTCCTTCTCCTGGCCTTCTTGGTATCTGTAGCTGCACACACACATGGATGCATCATGGCCTGACGTACTCCGGTTGGCGTGAGACAGTGCTAGCCCCAGGGGGTGCTCACCGGGCTGTTGCTTACCTTAGAATTGACACTGCCAGAGCAGTAGGAAGCAAAGGAGAAATACAGCTTTTTCCACTGCCTTTTGTGAGAGCTTCCTCACTACTACAGATAGCTCTCTGAGGAGGGACTGAGTGAATGCAGTGAATAGCACTAAGCTTCGTGTAGTGCCAGAGTCTAGACAGGATCTAGTGCATTTGTGCTTCCCCCTCTCCTTTTCATTCGTGTGTGTCTCTGCTTCACCTTTGCTTGCAACTTTGGGTAAGACACCGGGCAGCTGCTTGGACCATGCTGCAGAACGAAACATGTCTGTCTCATCCTTACTGTGTGGCTTAACCAAGAAATTCATCCCAAGGACTGGTGATCTTGGCTCACCAAGATCAGGGTAAGATCAGGGCTAAGATCAGAGCTATCATATACCTTGGTTTCAAATTCTGTCCACGTGGAATTTGAAGGGTTTGCTCTTTGAATTTGAAGGGATTTTGGGGTGCTCAGCTGGCTGGTGAGCGTCAGACAGCTGGAACTTTTGGAGGCAACTACTCAACATGAGTGGATAAATTGTACAGTGCATGCACAATAAGCCCGGTGCTCCTGGAGGCCTTCATCAGTTCTGAGGCATATATACAGTAAACTGCCAGATTCACTGGGTTCAGTGCTGAGACACAAATCATTTGCACTGCACACACACACTAGATCAAATATTTCCTGAAAGCATGGGATTTCTTAAGCCTACAGTGTATGGCCCACGTGCATATGTTTCTTCCTGGAAAACTCTGGTCTGTCGAAGTGGATTTGTTTCATATAAAAGCAATTGCACTTAAGCAAGCACCAACAGAACAGAGGAATTTCTCACCTCTAACAATAAAAATGTGTTGGAAATGTTTAAGATGTTTAAACTGTCTGCTCACAAAGAGCTGCTGCCTGCTGTACACCGTGTTCAGATGCTTCTTGTCTTGCTCATACCCACTGAAAGTTGCATCTAACATCCTCTGCCGTCATCTGTTCACACACTTAAGGCTTCAGCATTCAAAACTGACTTACCCTGCTGTCTCTTAATCTATATGAAAAGAATTCTTTTCCAATTCACTTGCAAAAAAAATTGGTTAACAGAATATACTCATGTTAGTGTTAATCATTTGGGAACCCCTGCTACCCTTTAGGAACTGCCTTATTAGGAGAATGAAGACAAAATAGAGTCCCTTTCAGATTTGGGTAGACACATTGAAGCCATGTACTGCACTGTCTGTTGCATCAGGCCAGCGTTGAAATGATGTGATTGCTAGTGCAGAGGAGAGGTCTGGGTCACGTCCCCAAAGGTCATCGTTGCCAGCAGGCAATACCTAGGGAGTATATTCCCTGCACTCCCCTAGCTCAAAGGGTCTGATTGTAAGAGCCCTCACACTGAAACGCACAAACAGAGAGAGATTCTTCTGCAATCACCACGCTCAGCCACAGATCAGTCACAATGTGGCCCTTGTTACAGGAAGGGGACCACTTAGGAAAAAGTTGCATAAGAGAGAGAGCACTGAAGAGCCCAATGTGAAATGCACTTTTAAACACTGGCAGGTAACCCCGGCATGCAAACCTTACAGCTGAATCTCCTAACTCGTATTAGTGCCTTGATGAGTTGCAGATGAGTTCTGAATAAAAAAATGAAACTCTCTTAATTTCTTTAAATCTTTTAAGTCTTATAAGTCTTTTCTCTTTTAGCTCTTTAAATCTTAAGGCTCATTAAACAAGTCCTTATGGCCCAAAAAAATGTTTGTGGAGACAGAAAAGCAGCTATAGAAGTAAAATTAATAGGTGACAGAAGAATATTTTGTAGAATGCTTTGTAGAATACAAAGAACTGCAAAAAGTGCTGAATTCCTGTTTTCAAGTCTAGGTGATACAGTAAGGTGAACACAGCTTATTTTCAAACCCACCTTGTAACAAAAAGTAATGAAATTCATATGACTTTGGAGTTCTGCTAGGCAACAGGACGAGGAAATCATTAATGAAATAAAACCTTATTCTGCTCCTCACTTAAACACTGTGTTACAAGGGAAGCTGGGTGACACCTCTGTGAAATCAATGAGCATGATAGGTTAAATATTTGCTATGCCAGATGTTAGCGAAAGAACAGGGAAATTTTGGGATCCTCTGCCTACAACTTGACTAACATCTGCAAGATAATCAGAAACGGAAGGGTGCAGATAGAGTTGGGGGGATATTGTCTGAGATAAGCCCCTCGCTGAGCAGAAGCCACCAAGCCTGGGGAGAAGGAAACCGACAGCAAACAGTGCTGGAACAAGGCCGCCAGAAAGGAGACAGAAGACGAGATTTGGGGCAAAAGTGAACTGCGCACAAAGATAATATTTCACTCTTTCTTTGCCTGGAGTTTGTATAGATTTTATTTAAAAAAAAAAAAGGAAAAAGAAAAAAACAAATATTGGCACGTGACTGATTCCTAACATTTCAGAACAGAGAAAAGTATAGCTCTTAATAAAAAGAAATAAATTTTGTTTCTCTGTCACTTCAAGCTACCATCCCCTTTCTTTACATTTGGGAAGAGCTGAGTAGAGAGAGGGTAATTACTTTTTGTCAGAGGTTGGTGAATTGTTAAGATAAACTGAAGAATAGACAGATCTAGGCACAGACAACCACACTGTACTCTGCCGCTCTTGTGTTTTCAGGCACTGCTGACATCACTGGATTAAGTGATAGAATGGTTGCAATATGAAAAGGTGGATCTTAGTCCAAAAATGACCAGGAGAATTTGCTTCCTTCATCTTCCTCATTCCTATAAATGTGACTAACTGTGGTGAAGCAGGTTCAGGACCCACTGAATTAAATGGAGCATAATGACCCACAAGAGTAAGATGTCCTATCTCTCTGTATAAACAAGGATTAAATGCTGGGTTTAACTACAAGAGGGCTTTATTGCTCCCATTTGTTTTATGGATTCTTTACCACCCATTACTTAATTAAGCTGAAACCGCAAGCCTGGCTTTATCGTTAGTCAGCCTGTGAGCAAGCATTAGGTGTCAGTGAACCAGCTCTTTGTGTGGTTTGACAAACCTTCGCTTCAGGGACAGAATAAGAATTGCTTATTGGATTTGGCTTGACTGTTCTGAAATCAATGTGTGCTGTCAGACCCTGAGTAGCACACTACCGCACGATATACGGAACATAAAGTATAAGTTCAGTGGGCCTGGTTTCCTATTGCATTTCACCAGCATTATAAACATACACCAGGGCAAAACCAGAGTCACGCACAGTTGAATCAGCCTTCTCGTGCCCCATGGAAATACCCTGCTGCTTTGCAAAAATCTTTCCACAGAAAGCTTTCTACATGATATCATCATAGTTCTCCTTACAGGCACTGTTTAATCCTTTTTTTTTCTGTGACCAGTATCCAGTAATAGAAGCACTCTTTGATATCATTGGGCATGGTAGTATACTTTTCCCTTCTTTCATTTTCAAAGGTTTGTGTGGCTTTTTTTTTTTATTCCACCCTGAAAACAATTCCAGCTCATTCAGCAGAGTCACTGTAATTTTTGCTCAGTGATTGAAGGTCCATCCTTCCCTCCCAGAATTTTCCATCTAGGAAGCCAGAAGCTGAGATCCCTCCTGTGTTTAATTTAGTCAGCCTTTCACATTGGCTCACCACTGCCCATGTGTGTGAGGGAAGCAAACGAAGCTGAGCACAAGCTTCACTATTGCTGCTTACCTAACAAGCCTGGTTTTCAAATTTTCTGTAAGAACAACAGATTCAGTTAGCAAAAATATTTTATTCTTGTAAACTTCTCTACAGACACTGAGAAAAGGAGCAAACAAGCCAGAAAATCTCAAGGGTTGAAAAAGGTATCAGGAACATAGGTTTTCTGCTACGAGAGTTCCCAGGTGACAGGTAGCCTGGGCTTGTTGAGCTATTTATGAGACAGGCAGGCAGCTTGCTGAGTCAGTGCTCATTCAATGTCTTTCAAGAATGAATTAAAAGTGGTGAAGAATATGCTTTGCTTCCTCAGTAGGATTTTTTTTTTTTTCCTGAAACTGTTTTGAGCAGCTTTGGCTGGAGGAAATGGAGACAACTGCCATTATCACATAAAAGTAAGACCACTTCCTCCAGGACAAAAGCCACAGGTATACGGGCCAAAATGGCAGCTGAAGGTCTTTTCAAACACGAGCTTTTAATAGGCAGACTCGGAATAATTGCAGAAGGTTTGTAGCAGACCACCTGGAAGCAAGCTTCAGCTGTTTACGAATAAGGATAAAGCACCTCTGCCTAACCTTTCTTGTTACAGGAATTTTACACAGCTTGATTTAATCCGGGCTGAGATAACAAGCCTCAGATATGAGGTTCTCAGGAGACTTTGCTCAGCTGATTTTCCAAATAAGCTCTGTAGCTTTAATATTGTTGTAAATGCACGTTAATTACCCAGGAACCCTAGACGTATTTGGTAAAGCTGGTTGCCACAGCAGTTGTTGCCATGCTACGTGGTCTGTTTTGCATTTAGCTTTTTGGTATGGTAATATTACAAAATAGCATACTCACTGTAGGGAGAAAAGAAACAACCCATCAAGCCTCTTTCTTCCTAATATGGTGAAATTAAAAGCCTTGGTTTGAGCTAGCTGAAGTGCTGATGGAGTCAAAGCCCAAGGATCAGTCTGGTGTGGTGTGTGAAGAGCACAAGGGTCATGGTCAGGATTCACACTGGGAGGGCAGGAAATGTTTAAATTCCCTGACCATGACTAAACAATGGGAGCCAGTGATGCTATCAGGGAAAAAGCCCTCTTCTCATCCCAGCACGTGTTTGATTCCAGGCTGGCGAGAGCATTTCTTCCTACGATTGCTGGTGCAGGACCTCTGGGCTGCACTACACAGCAGATGTGGGGACTTGTTTTTCACAAAGGTTTATACTAAGCAGGACATGATTTGTGCAGTGGGCAACAGCGTGGGGGGCTCCAGCAGAGCCCTGGGCTGAGGAGAAGGGCAGGGACAGGCTGCAGCAGGAGGACGGGCACCCGCTGCATGCCTGACAGCAGGCCTTGGCATCTCCTTCTGCTTGCACAGCGCCCAACGAAAAGGGGCCCCAAATGCCGTCAAAGTGCCAGGAAGTTTTGCCTTTTTCCTTATTTGTGTTCACTATCAACTTTTAAACAAAAGAGCGCAGCTTTTCACAGCAGTAAGCAATTGGCTGGCGGGAGCTGTTTCCCCCATCCCCACCAGCTCCCAGCTGAAGAGGTGGGGGGGGTGGTTCTTGCTGCTTCTCAGGGCTTCTGCTTCTGCTGGTTAAAAACCCTGCTCGAGGATGCTTGGTCCAGTATTAACATGATATATTCATATTCTATGAGACTTGCATTTTTTTTTCCTTCCTGATGGTAATGTGGGGAAGAGAAGTAGATGAATCCATATAAAAAAGAAAAAAAGAGACCACAACTTCCAGATTTGTAATTCCAGTAATTATTATTTATCAGGTACCCCAGTCATTTGAGGCTTTGTGAACAAAAGTTGACTGAGAAGCTCACATCTCCCCAGAGGGAGAGCTACATGGAAAGCACTCAAATAGCTTTAACCACACTTGTGTCACAATTTCTTCTCAGATTTGGTGACTGTGGCTTGTTCTACTTAAAACAATAATAGTATCAGCCCTATGTTTAAGAGCAAACAATCATTTGCTGTTTATGAGGGGAAAAAAGGATTGAAATACTGAAGATAGCACTTCTCTTCCTGGAGGACATGTGTCTCCACTGCACCATAGTACATTTTCTTCTGCTGAAATTTTCACCCATCTGAAATCTTTGCTTCCCAACTGGCCACAAGCACATGGGCAGGTTTGGCTGCTGAATTATCCATATTACACCTCCTTGCATTCAAAAAGAGGCAAAGCCCTGAGCTTTGCCTTTTTTAACCATTGACAATGTCCACAGCTGGATTTGTTGAGCTCCATTGTTTCCACCATGGCTCCCCAACCTGGGGCTCAGACCTAACGCAGCAGGAATTGCCTGAGACCACCCAGACGAAGAGAGGAGGCTGCAGGAGCCTCAGGGAAGCAGTCAGCCCTTTGCTGATGAGAGGGGGATGCAGCAGAGACAGCAGCTCAAAGGGGGGAAAGCTCATCCAGTCGGATTTATTAAATAATATGTTGTTTATTCATCCATTGCGAAAACTTTGACAAGGAGGGAAATACTGAAAAGGAAGTATCTTTTTTTTTCTTTTTTCAGTGGAGTAAAAGTGATGCCTGTGGTTTTAAACAAAGGCCTGTTGGCAGGATGATGCCATAAAGAAAAGGAAGAGAAAGGGAAACTGTATTTGAATTAATTCAGATAAGTGAAGGCCAGAAGACCTTATGACAGGATTTTCCATTAATTCCTGTCGTCTAGCCCTCTGCCATAATTGTGTTTACCTCCTGATTCCTTTGTACAAATACTGTTGTGGTTATTATTACTGTTTACTGTAACTACTGTAATTACACTTACAAAAGCTGTTTACAATATTGCAGCCATAATAATGTGAAAGAGCAAATTCAGACAAGATTTCTGTGGTAGGTATTTTATAAGATTTTGTATGAACTTGCATAACTATCTTCAGTTGCAAGAAGCTACAGTGGGAAAAAACAAGAACAAAGGACTAGGAACAAACTTCTTTGTTTTGACTCAGTCACTGTATTGGATTATAAATTTGATTTTTAGTGAATCATGACTTTTTTGGAACCTGTAATCAAAACATTGTTTTGCCTAAAACATACTATTTCTTTTCAAAGACAAATATTATTAAGGTTTCCTTTTCTTTTAATTTCATTTAAGAAAAAATTATTATTTTCTAAAGGATTTTCAAATAAAAAAGTTATTATTATTCTGAGTTAAAATACCTCAAGTTTTAATTCTTTCCTGGAGCCAAGATGAGTTTGTAAAATATTTCAGGGTTCTTAAGTCCCATTATTTACCCCAAAGATGTTTGCATTGAAGCGTTTCAGCCAGTAAGCAAACCAGGAGGGGACAGAAAGAGAAACTGAGGCACAAAGGAGTTAAAATACTTTTCCAATCTCTCATTAGCAGTAGTGTTAGTAGGGTAGCAGTGTTAGAAATAGAATTTGTATCTCCTGAGTACCGCTCTAGGGTGTAAAACACTAAAGGTCATTAGAGATAAATTATTAAACACAAAATACACTTCCAGGCATAACTTTTAGGAGCAACAGAGATCACAAAGACCACCAGAACTGTGCACTTTGTCTCCAACATCTTGTTCCCTGCCTCCCTACTACAGAGCTGAAGACCTAGTTGCATGCTTTGCCTGCATGGTATGAGTTAGCATGATTGGTGGACTTGGCAGTGTTAGGTTTACAGTTGGGCTCAATGGTCTTAGGAGTCTTTCCCAACCTAGATGATTCTATGATTCTATGATAGAAAGACAGAGTATTTTCATTGCTGTTTCTTTTCAGAAAGTCTCTCCCTCGTTGTCGAAGAATTAACAGGATGCTTTCCAACGAGTCGGTACCTCCTCCTGCATTCAGTCGCTCCAACTCACAGGCCTCCATGGACAGCACTTCCATGGAGGACTTCTGGTGTGAAGTGGAGAGCATCAAGGAGAGCAGTGAAGATGGATCTGAAGAAGCAACACTCTTGGAGTTCAAACCTGCTGATGGTGAGCACACAAACACCATTTCTTCCTCACATCTTGGCTTTGCCTCATCTCTTTAGTGATGCCCTGAGGTCCCTTCTCAAGTCATACTGTGTGAGCAAAAGTACTAGGCTGGGTCTACGATCATTGTAGCTCCACTTCTGAACATCACAGTCAATGTACAAGACACCACTGGAAAGCAACAATAATTCAGTCTGGTTTATGCACTGGGCTAGTAATTCACTTCTGAAGTAAGGTTTTTTGCACTGATATTATTTGTGCTTCAGGAGGGCAGATATGCTGTAATTCAGAAAAGAAAGGCACTAAATGGAAATTTCATCTCCAGCAGTAAACAAATTAACCCAAAATGTGTAACAGGACACAAAAGTTCATTTAATATACTGGAATTTTCAATTTTCTGACTTTTGGTAGGATATAATGCAGGAGTTATGAAAGTCTTGAAGCAGTTTTTGGTTCGATATCATCTGATGCTATCAGAAATTTGATAACTGCCTGTTTCTCTGGGATTGACCAATTCAGATATAATTCAAGGAGAGATTAGAGATAAGTCTGAATATATAGATGTCTACATCATTCAGACTCCTCACTTGTCAAAATTCATTCACCACTTACACAAATTATGCTGAAGGTATTACTACCTCATTCTGTTACCTTAACTTTTTCCCCTCTCCTTTTTCATAACGTATTTGGAAAATCTTGTAATAGTCTGCGCTAGCTTGTTGCATTGCAGCTTTGTCTTAGATGACTTGATAACATCTAGAACAGCCGTTCTCATTTTTTCCCCGTTGTGACCCCACTTACAAACCCATTATATTGTGCAACACAAAATAACAGATGTTACTATAGGATGAAACTGAATTTCTTTTGAGTCATGACCCACTGGTAACTGCTGCAACCCTTTTGTGTATTATGACCCCTAGTCTGGTAACTACTGATCTAGGGATAGATTTTGAAGCAACGGTGTGTTTTCTTCATACAATTATTAACATGAGTGATGATGTATTCTTCTTACTGTGACGTGCAAAGGGATGTCATTAATTTTGCTACCAGGAAGAAGGATGGAAAGGGGAAAAGGGTGCTACTTTATTAAGCAACCAAATATGTAACCAGTCATGATAAGTACCCCACACAGAGGCATCCAGCTCCAACCATATACCATTTCCATGGGGAACACCTCCCACTCACTAGTTCCAAACAGGGCTCTCATTGAAGCAAAAGAAGACCTCCATTCTCCCAGTCTTGATTTGCTGTGAGGATTATGGTCTGGTAGCTTAAAACCAAACTGCACTTCTTTGTGCTGGCCTGTGGTCTCTAAAAATAAATCAAGATATGACACTGAAACTTTATCATTATGGAAGGCAGAAAAGCAACCTGCCTCAATCGGTTTGACCTTATTGGGAAAATTCCTGTTTGATCATGCTCTCTAGCTTGGAGACCCCAAAAAGAGATTGTGAACCTTTTGGTGTCTCCTCCATGCAATTCTCAGCATGGTCAGGTGTCCCTGACTTGTCTGCATGGTCAGGCGAATGTCACATATCTGTTATGTTACCAAGCCAAGTAAGGTAGTAGGACAAGGCAATACAGGAGCCCACAGCAGTGCAAGCTCTGCTGCAGTCCTGTGTTATCCTTTGCCTGATTACACCTCATTACACTGCATTGATTTTTCCCCCTCTGTCCTGAATTAGAAATGAGACCAGAAGGTAAAATGCAATACATCTCCACGCTTCATTTACCTTCATACTGTTGTTTTAAAGACATATATATTGCAAAATGAGCCAGTACTTGTTCTAATTATTAACTTCAGGAATATGTTCAATCTGGGATTATAAATCTTGGCAATAATAGTGAGCTCTTTTAAGCTCCTAGTAGGATAGTACTCCTTGCCGAGGATCAAAACACTGAAAATCAACGTGGAAGTCCTCAGGGCAAAATAAAAACAAATATTCATCACCTTTTTGGGATGTCTTTGAGAGGAAGAGATGCAGAATCCTTAAGAAGGAAGCCAAAGGGTGATAGCAGCCAAGCACCACTGATACTATCAAAACCACAATGCTGTTTTTTGCCAGACCACATGTGAAAGGGAAGACATCAGCACGCTTACTCTGTTGACGTTAGTAACTACGGTCAAGAAAGAATAGAAGATCATAACAAGTGATACGAGGGATGAAAATGTAGTGGGAAGAGGAAGTCATGGGGTAGTTAAGATGGCAGTGATGAGCGGAACTGCTTTAACACTTGGTGTTACAAGGCTGGAATGCTGTGAGTTATTTGAGATTATATCTGAAATTCAAAGGCAGGCACACCTCTTTCCTAGCAATCTCTATGAGAAAAAGAGAATTACCAACCAGAGGGAAACCTCTTGATTATCTGTTTGTCTTCTGGTGAAGCATGATCAAACACAGTATCAAGAGCCTGTTGTATAAGTAGTTACCACTACAAAAATAATGTTTTGTAAACCAACAGGGGTTTATTTTAGCCCTTATTTAAACTTATGTGTCATAAAATTTTGAGGGTTTTTTGATGCAGAAATTCATTCTCTTTAATAGCTTTACTTCTATGGTTGTCATTATTTCTTAGTCTATTGTTTGTGAGTGGTGGAAACAGGAAAAGGGCAACAGCCAGAGAAAACGAGTCACAAGGGTGGTTGGTGAGCAGGCACACTTTCATGTCTGCTTTACTATTTTTCATAACATCATGGAAGCCAAGTTTGTTTAAAAACTAAATACTTGGAAAGAATACATTAGAACAAAAGCCAAAATGAATAGAATTAAAAAACTGAAACATGAATGGATGTGGCTAGAGCAGCGGCACACAGAAATGTGACCTCGTTAGAAGAAGAGTGAGGACAGCAGAAAACCCGTTGGTTCAAAGCTTACAAAGGAACGGAAGGAAAAGCCTGTCATCCAATCTGTGGATGCAGAAAGGATCTGAGTGGAGACAAGGTGTTTCATGGGATACAGGGATGGGCACACCCAGTCTAACACTGAGCAGGGGTTTTAGAAGCAGATATTTTTGCAGAGCTTTGTAAAGAGACAGAGCAGAGAACAATGAAGTCAGTGATGGCACCTGTGTAAGATCCTTTCACTTGTCCGTACAGTCCAGCCTTCTAATTTTCTTTTCTGTCTAACTGCTGAAGTCCAGCAAACTGGTATCTATCAATCTGCCTGCATTCTGGTGGTGTTAAGAAGAGGCAATAAAGGGATAGTGGAAATACCAACCTACCATTAAGAGCACTTCTGGGACAAGAAGAATAAGGGCATGTTTTATAGAACATGCTGCAAATTAATCCATTTCCTGTTTGACATGTTTATTTGTAATACCTCTTCTTCTGACAAAGCTGGAATGCAATTATTGTCTTGTCTCAAGCAGCGTATTGCTGAGCTAGGATTGAGCCAGGATTGTTCACAGAACTAAAATGAAGGACATTCTCCTTTGTGAAGAGAGATTTTAAAAGACTATGTCTGTTTACTTTAAAAAGCAGACAAATAAAAAGGCAATGACAGTGCCCCCATCTGACCTCTTTGACTCCTACTCCTATCTGACCCTTGTTCTTTAGTGAACACCTCTGGCTCGTAATCATCTTGTTCAAAACAGGCTACTGAACTAAGTGGATATCACATTTCTCTCAGTGTGGCATCGTCACTAGGCATCTGATTACCAGCCGACTCTGGTATCTTAAGTCTCATCTTTAGTGTGCAAACACATTATTCTATTGTATTCAAAACATCAGTATTTTTGCTTATTTTAATTGGAATACCAATTTAATTCCACCTGACAAATGGCTTCATCTGGTACATCATGGTATAGATGGTAACCAAGGGGATTTACGCTCTTGAATGACGGGTTAGTTTTTGGCTACCTTGTTGTGTCAAGATAGCACTCTGTTCCCTTCTTCACATGAGTGTGTTAATGCTGAGAGGTTAAAAATGCCTCTTCTGTTCTTCAACTAAGCCTCTCCTGTGCAGAGACTGCCAAACTGAAAGTTGACAGTATGTTGACAAAAGTAATTTAACTTACACTTGTGGCCTAAGAAAGATTGGAAGTGGAGTCTTCTTGAGGTAAAGGCTAAGGGCAGTGATCCACTGTACCACCTCCCTTAGTTCAGACCCCTCTCCCTCCCCTGCCAGGCCTGGTAACATGCTCTCTTCCTTTGCAGAAGGGGAGCTGGAGGCGGAATGGCTGCAAGACGTAGGTTTATCTACGTTGATCTCGGGAGCAGAAGAGGAGGACGGCCAAGCCCTGCTGTCCACTCTGACCCGAACTCAAGCTGCCGCCGTACAGAAGAGGTACAACACCTACACTCAGACCCTGAGGAAGAAGAATAAGCACACAGTCCGGGATGTGCGAGACATCTTTGGCACCAGTGACTCTTCTGTAAGTAGCTAATGCATCCTACTGAATGCTTTGGAGCTTAATTTTTAGTCATTTTGCAAGTAGCTTACCAAAGCTTCTTACCAGACAGGAACGCTTTTCTGCTGACAATGTACAGAAAGCCACTAGCAGTGCCTGACACCAGATCCAGACTTTAAATGCTGTATTTACTACATTTTGAAAGGAAAGGAAGAAACCAGATAAAATAGATGGTGCACAGTTTTGCAGCTAGACTGTGACATAACGTTGTACCTATTGCCAGCCGCCTTCCTTCAATCTCCTGTCAAGACTAACATTTACTCCCTTCTTTTTTGGAAATTGGTGAGTTACTCTTGGCAGCTATTCAAATTTTTGCTGGCTTCTGGGGACACTTGCTATTTACTCAGCAGTCTCAGTGGTGAAGTAAAACTTCTCTAATGAAGCAACTGGGGTTCAAATATGCATAAGCAATTAAACACCTGCCGACATGATTGCAACTGGTACACTGGCAGTTACAATTCACTTACGTAGCAAATGAAAATCTATTAACTGTTCATTTGCTTCATGGCTTCAGAAATAAGCATTGCCCCTGGTGGTTTCATCCTCTTTTCCCTGAGGATAGCTCTAAACACACCAACTCATATCCCTACATGTTTTGATTTTGGTGAATGCTGTCAGCCGTGTGAGTTTAGTCCAATGCTCAAAGGAACACATATGACTTTACAGATACACTCACAGTGTCTTAAATGGGAGTCACTAATAAGCTCACAAGCTCACCTTTGAAATTAATATTAAAGTTCTTGCCATTGCAAAACTCCCAAGAAACCTTTCTTCCATCATGAAATTGCATTGTCCTTTTGTATTTGTCCTACCTTCTCCTCAAGGCTTGGCATCCTGGATGATTTAAAACAAAAAACTTAGGAAACAAAATTGTAGCTGCATAGTTTTATTAAACTTACAAAGATAAAATTGTTGGAGAGTTAACCTATTCGTTTCCAATTTAAGTATCCAGGCTTTTTTGAACCTCCTGCACGTATCCCACAAATATATGCGGAAGCATCCAGTAGTTTCCTGTGGGCAGAATTTCATGCATGAGAAATCATCAGGCATGTTTGCATGAACATTAAAAAGCTGATGGCACTTCTTATTAGGTTAGCACACTTCTCATTCAAGTATCTGTAAACCGGAAAGTGTTCAAAATTTTTTAAAATTATAATAATATTTAAGTTTCCTAATGAATTTCAATCAGCCAAATAAATGCTATACTCATTCTCTCAGATGGGCATGTTATTGATCTGGCTTTGACCCGCTTATTTTTCACCTCTGTTTCTCATTTGCTAAAGGAGTTAGGATGTTCAGAGCCATTGCCCTTCAAATCACTGTTTTACCTCCTCTGAGATTCAGCTCACTTACTAGTTCTGCATTGTGAAAATCTGAAAGATAAGACTGAAAAAGTAATTAAGACTTCTAATTCTTTTTCCCGCAAAAACATGCAGGTTTCTTACCTACATGTTAAACACAGATACACAAATAGAGCTCCAGAGCACACCATCACCTCCCTCCAATGCGCTGTGAAACAGATTGTATTTCTAAAAGGCTGCAAGCTTGCCAACACTCTGGGCATTCCCACTGACCATCGCTCCTATCTCTGCTGCTTATTATGGGATTTAGAAAATTCATCCTAATTATGAGCTCCTTAGGAATAGACACGTTGTGTGTGGGGTTGTTTCTGAGCAGTCCTTTGTAAGGGGGTGTCAGCTGAAACTGCTCCTCATGCTCTGCTGCATCTTTGGGCGTGACACTACAGCTGCCAGTGAATCTTTGTGATGAATCAGTTTGGGATTGCGATCTGGATTTAAAACAACCTAGCCAAAAAAGAAGAGCAACAGTGGACAGGGTAGGGAAAATATTTTCAGCACAGCTACTGAAGACAGGCTGGTAGAAAGACTGCTTGAAATGATGTCCAGGAGTTTTGCTTTCCCATCCTGCTTTTCAGTTGGGAAGGGAAGAAGTAAACAAGCTGCAAATAGCAAAACAGCTCTAATTGCTTCACGTAACTCTATAATCCTCCCCATTAGGAGGATGGATTTATACCCTCTTCCCAACAACCTAAGCATTGCAGGAACCTAGAGGGATAGGTCACAGGATGGATTACTCTCTTCTGTGGCTAATGATGAGAGAAAAAGTGATTAGCTAACTAGGGTTACCTGAGATGAGATTTAGGGGACCACTGAAGAAGCATAAATAGTTATCATCCAGGAGGGAGGGAAGAGAGAGAGATTTGCTCCAGTTTCTTTTCTGTGTTCTGAAAAAAACCTGTTCTCTCAGTGTTTTGCTGTTACTGCCCAGCCTCTGTGTAAGTCAACATCCCACATTCTGCCCTGAGTTCCACTCCTTCAGGGCAGGATTGTTCCCTCAACAGCCCAAGTGGACTGAAAAGAAACTGTATTTTCTTTTTCTTTGTTTGTTTTTTTGGGTTTTGCTTGTTTGGTTTTGGTTTTGTTGTTGTTTTTCTTTTTGTTTTTTGGTTTGTTTTTTTTTTCTGTTGCCCGCCCTGGAAAGATACCATGATCCCTGGAGGCAAAATGCAGCACCTGCCCTACCTCGTACCTCAAAGGAGAGTGATGCCTCGGCGGAGCAGCCTGCCCCAGCTGAGGTGCCTCTGCTCTGCTTCAGACAAGTCAACACACAGCAGGCCCAACTGAAAGCCACACTGTGGAGATTTAAATTGGATGGTTTATTAATCACAGTAGCCTGATTTTCCTTACTGCTGGTATCCCGCTGCTTCCATCAGAAGCTATTGGCTCTGCTAGTGCTCAAGCCTAGAAAAATCAACAGCAGAATAAAAATGGGGAAGAAGCATTGATTTTATTATTGGAGGGAGGAAATGAAGCATCGTGCTCATTAGCAGCTCAACCTTGTACATTGTGATCAGCTAAAACTCCTCAAGAGTTTTAGGAGCACTTTACTTGAGCAATGCATGAGAAAAATCATGTCCTAATTAAAGAAGATTGACTAACTAACCCAGAACTACTTGCATGAAAAGGCATTTGTGACAACAGTGCTTGGAAATATAAATATATCCAAAGCATGGGCAACTTCTAGCCTGACCAGAGCTTTCCTCCTTTGCCTTTATTTCCCTTAGCTACAGGGCTGACAATAGAATTTGATTGCTTTGGTGCTCCAATGATTTGGTTTTACATGTTCTACAATATGGGTAACTACTAAAGAGGTATCTACCTTATCTCTATCTTTTCCTTGCTCCTCTGGTGTCTTCATCCCATTGGAAATTCCTGTGTACAGTGTGCCAGAAAATAGCGGGCTTATTTTTAGTATCGGGTAATGAGAACTGTCTAATGAATCACTTGCAGTCAGAAATCAGGATATGATAAGCCTTGCCATCGCCAGAGCCTCAGCGAAATGAATAAAGGTGTCCAATTTAGTTTAGGACACAATTTGACTCTTGGCCTTTCACATTTATTAAGACATGAGCTTCCAAAGTTTTTTAATCTTCTTTTTCACTAAAGAAACAATCTGGATCTTTAAAATTCATGCATTAAAAAGGTTTTATTCCCAGTCTACTCTTTCTTTGCATCATATTATCCTAAGATTTAAAAAAAAAAGAAAGCAGGGGGCATGTGAGCTTGTTTGGAAGAAAATTTCACAGAAGAGACACAGATTTGGCTTCTTTATGCACTCTCCCTATGGAGAATGGGAAATGAAACCAAGAACACGACGTTTTGTGCTACCCCTGATATTGTGCACGATTCACAATATTCAGTTGCCACAAGCCAGAGCAGCCTGCAGGCAGCTGCAAGCGCTGCTGGGTGCGAGGCAGAGTTGTGCTATCAGCTCCCCTCCTCCAGCTCCACCACGCTTAGCCAAACCTGGTTGCTGCAGTTGCTTCACTACTGATCTCACCTCTGTAACAAGGTTCAAAGGATGGTGGTTTTTTTTTTTCCTTAATAAACTTGATTCACTGTAAATCTATTCTGAATACCGTTCGGAGGGCCAGACATTTTGAGCAGTGGAATTAGATGAGCCAGTTGCTAATGTTTACCATTAATTTCTCCATCTGGATCTTAAGCGGCAGTACAGCTGCTTTTATGTTTGATTTTCCCAAACCGTTGAGGCAAGTTTAACCATCCCCTCCACTTCCATACTCCCACCTGAAATTTATGTTGGTTTTTTTATGTCCTAAAACCTTTTGTGTAAATATTATGGGATTCTATCATAAAAGCATCCTACAGTTCTCCTTTTAAAAAAATCAATGATCCTTACAGTTTTCTGGCAAAGGAAGTCCATGTGACTCAAATCCTGTTTGCTATCAAGTTTGTGGGCCATAGAATGGACTCTCTCAGGGTTTTATTCATGTTACATTTGACTTTGTTGCCCAGACAGCTCAGAGGATAAAATTGAATAAAACAACTGCAACAATATTTCAGGCTTTCAATTGGAAGAGCTGCCTGTCTTTTAAATATCTGACATTTTTTTAGCAGCCTGGATGCTGCTCCTGTGCAATGGCTACAAACGGGGAAGACAAATTTTCTGCCCTGAGGCTTTGCTGCTTGTCCATCACCGGTTGGTTTAGCAATGTGAAGAGCAATTCAAAGAGCAGCTACTGTGGGCTTCTGGGGGCCCTCAGCTGCAGGTTCAGCTGGAAAGCTGGGGCTGCTCCATCAGGCTCAGGGGGGGCAGACAGCAGGTTTGAGAAAGAGGAGGCTCCAAGGGCTCCCACCAGAGTGCAAAGGACAGCAGAAAACATACCAGAATAGTTTGGGGCATTATAGCTTATTTTCATTGAGTACCCTTCAGAGCATTTTTAAAATTCCTGACCTTTTTTTTTCTTTACCCAAGAACATGCAGATAAGCTGCTACTGCCCTGTGTACACACAAAACCTCAGATTTGTCTTTATAACAAGTCCCAAAACTGCTGAGAAAAGGGCAAAACTCCGCTGCCAGGAAGAGGTGACAGTATTTGAAAGCCACCCCCTGGGCTTCAGAGCCCCTTCTCTGCTGTGCCACACATGCTGCCCCCATTTTTGCACAGTGCAGAATGATTTCTGGAGCAGAAGGAAATTAATTTGACTATAGAAAATGTCTTTTTTCCCTAAAACTGTTTTTGCAGTTCACAGATAAAGTGTTAGCATAGTGGGAGGACATCCGTTCGTTAATAATTTGCTGGTGCCCAAATCCCGAAAGGCGGTGAGCAGGCTGGTTTCTGACAGGTGCTTGGGAGCAGTGGGTGCTTGACATGTGTCAGAGAGTCTTCAAAAAGATTTGAGGCCAAAATGATTAAAAGCAGGATGGATTACAGTTTGACGAGGACCTTTCTCCTAGTACAATTATGTACAGCAATTTAGTAACTAATTTCAGTCATTATATAGGACAGGACTCATTAGCTACGGAGAGCTGCAATGTTACTGACCTCAACATGATCCAAATCTGTGCAGCCTGGGGAAGATTAATTCTCAGGCTTGGCTATGAAAAATGTATTCTGGCAAATCACAACAGGTTGTTTAAACTTGGCAAAAGAGTATAAGCTGAGAACGATACGCTGTTGCTTGAACTGTAGCAGTTGCTGTCCATAGGCATTTACTTTCGCTGCAGTCTGATCATTTTTCCTTGCCTATCAGCCCACATTTGAGACAGTTCCAGTGTCACCAGTTCCTTCTAATGGTATCCAGCTTCCTGGGCAGAAGCCAGTTTGGAAATCAGTTAGCTGTGAGTATGCCAATGTGTAACCAGTGTTCCCTTCCTCCTAGAAAAATGATAGACAGAAAGATCCTTTTGTGGTTCTGGGGTTAGTCCCCTCTTCTGTATCGGGGCTGTACTGCATATATATTCTTAAAATCATTGTCAGCTTATTGTCATGCAGGAACCAAAGTTTCCCATTCAAGACCGGTGTTGTACAGACACAGACTGCTGCCCTTGAGGCACTGGTGTCTAAAAAGTACTGATCATTGCAAGGTTGGGAATGTAAAAATAACCTCTAAACAATACAGCACAGAATTTCTCCAAAATACGTCAGCAATGTATTTTCTTGTTGCAAATTGTGACAAGAAAGATGCACGTTTCCTTCACATTTCTTCTCCAGTACTGCAGAAACGGTAGTATTAGAAATTTACCATTTTTCTGGTTCTGCCTTATTATTCTGATCTACAATTTTGAACATCCTTTAAACACTTTGACCTGACAGCGACTGGCAGTGCTAATGAAAATTACAGCTCTGCTCTACAGGGTCTGGATAACTGTCAGCAGCCTTCCACAGGAATGTCTGTCTTCTGTTTTGAAAGATCTTCCCATCACCATTGTTCAGGGCTTGACTAAAGGGATATACCTCATATATACTATTATATTCAGGGCTTGACTAAAGGGATATACCTGAGTTTCAAAAACAGTCTCTTAGATGTTAACCTCCGGATATGGTGCCACAGACTTTTTCCTTGGTTGCAAAAAATGTTCATTTTGCTGCTCAGCTGATACCTCTGCTCCGCAAGCAGTTGGACTAGAACAGATGGGGAACCAAACTACGAGGGATGCTGTGGATGGTCTGTGGTCCCAGGTCCAAGGATGGAAAGAGAGAGAGAAAACATCTTAAAACAGCTTGGCCATTAGCTAACATCTAAGGCCACAGTTCAGAAGCCACTTAACAACACACTTACCTTTTTCATCCCAGACCTGCAAAACAAAGGGTGGCAAAACAAAGGGTGCAGCAAAAATGTTCAAGTCCCTGTGTCTGTAAATGCAATGACACAAAAATCATGGAGCAACATATGTTTATAAAACACGTAACGCTTTTTAACTCACTTTCTGATTTCCATGGCTTTTGAATGCACTTGGGTCATGTTCATAAACTCTTCTCTGCAGTCCTGGGGACTGAAATTGTACTTCACTTGCAATGAAAAATATGATTCTATTCCAACTGCATGAGTCTAGGAGCTGGACCTGAAGGGAAATCTAAAAATTGCCCTGTGATGTGAGAGATCAGTCATGAAAGTTGGCAACACTGGAACTCATGCATGTTATCACACTTTGGACTCCATGACAATAGGGTATTTCTGTACTTGATTGCACTGATTTAAAAATTTTTCCTCTGGCATCCACCAGTTTCATCAGGCAACTAAATTTTAGAGTAGAATCATGAGTCATTTCTCAATATCTACCAGAAATTCCAGTAGATATAGTGTTTTTCAAAGTGGAAGTTTGTACATTGTGTCCTGTTTTGGTGCTACACACTTAAACTAGCAACTGTGAGAAATACATGGATGTGAGCACATAAAATATATGCACAATGTCTTATGGCTGTAAATAGTGACCTGAGAAACTGTGTCAACAGCATTTTTCTGTCAGGAAATTTTATTTTTAATTTTTCATTAGACAAGTGTCACCACGGTTTGCTGGCCCGGGTAGACAAGGACGGAGTACAAAAACTTGATAATTCCTGATAAACAGGAAGTTCCAGCTTGACTATCTTTCTCACGAAAAGTAACAACTTAAATAATCTAAAATGAAAATCGGGATTTTATTTCTAAGGGGTTGTTTCCTCCAGACAAAACAGGAACATGCTGTGGTTTACAGTGAAATTCCTCTTTGAAGAGCTTCCTTTCAAACTTTCTCAAGATTTTTGTCATCTTGGTTCAATTTTTTAATGTCTCTGTACTAAATGCAAACTACATTCAGCATTCATATAGAGTTTCCATTACTTTCAGCTAATAGCTGTCTAGACTGCGGACTAGATAAAAGCAGCCCATCTGTAACAGAAGAGCTCTCCTATGAGGTCTCTTTCTCAGAATCCATTGCGGTCCTTCCAAAAACCCAAGAATGGCCGAAAAACCAGAGGTTCAAAAAGGAAGACTCTGCTTTGCCTGTAAGTTTGTTCTCGACCTACTTCCTCAGTTGCTGTCTTTAACCCAGTAATTTCCTGCTTTATACCCCCAGCACATTGGAGTCTGTTAAGATACATTAGCTGTCCTTTGCTGTGTGTGCTGTATAGAGACCGTCTGCTGTGCCCGCCTACTGCTTGTGACTGGTTCCCAGAAAGGCACCAAAGCTAAACTGGATATCCAAGCCTGGTTTTCACTTGTATCCATGACAAATGTAACTCAATCCACAAATATTGCATCATCCATACATTTTTCACATAGAAATAAAGACCAGTACCTGGCACTAAAACTGGCAATCATTTTCATTACCAGTCTGCTTTCCTACTTTATTCCCTCACAGGTTATCTGCCTTTGTTAGCATATGGACTCAAAATTGTTTCATGGATAAAAGCGGGAAAGCAAGCCTTAGCCCTGCAGCAGTGCTGATTGTCTCCAATAGGTATTCAGTGCAATTATGCTATAGGAGATACTACATGAATGGTTAAAGTTTATTATATATCCAACCAGACATACACTGAGCAGTTGTGTCATTATCTGGAATTATTTCTTTAAGTCAAGGAAGTCACTTGTCTATTTCCATGAGCCCTCACAACTTCCATTACTGAAAACTGGAAATATGAACTAATTATAAATTATTTGGAAGCATTTCCTGAATGTTATGGTGTCCTGAGATCCTGAACTAATCTGAAATTGTTGCTATCCACACAGACATTGAATTCTCTGAGAAATATCCATTTGTCCATCTCAGGCACCACCAAGGAAGAAGAACCTGAGATGCAGAAGTAAGCTTCCCTGTTGAAAAGAGGGATAAGACACCAAGTAGATTACAACTGGCGTGAAATCCTTGTGCTTTAGTGTGTCTGGTTTTTGGTTTGTTCGGCATTTCTGGGTTGTTTTTTTTTGTGGTGAGGATAACCTGGTGTCCTGTGGAGAGTAAGGATATCTCTGCACTCATCATGATTTTCGCAAACCAAAAGTTCATCTTTGCTCCTTGTAATAGCAAACCTAAGACTCCAGCCTTCACTACAAAACACACACACGCAAATTGTTATCTGCAACAGCTTGGACAATTTCCAGTTGACATAGCAGGGAATCTGGTGACAACCAGGGAAGAGAAGATGCCACATTGAATATCATGTACCTGTGGATGCATAACTGATTAGTATTAGAAAAGGCCAGTATTGTGCCGGAGGTGAACTATTCTGCATGCAGAACATAATTTTGTGTGCTTGGAAGAGTACACAGGAAGTATGCCGGGTCATCACGGACAGAGATTTTCTGAATATAGTCAACGATCATAGCTGTTGATGCTGGCATTTCTCTGAATTCATACGCTGCCATTCATGGTATTTTTTTCCCCATAAAGGCTCAGACTGTAATGGGCCCCAGCAAAATTAAAAATTACCTCTTGTTCTGTTACACAGAGTGACCAGCCACCTGCACTCTGAAGGACTGTCCCTCTTTGCTCAAGGTCGGCCAACAGGGCTGGACTGAAGTCTACACAACACCACACTTTCTCCAGAGCGGGTCCGACACATGAAAATAACCAAGTTCATGGATGGCATATACCAAGCTGCAGAGAGTGTGATTATATATATATCTATCTAAAATAGTGTGTCCCCTGCAGTTCCCAGAAAAGCCAACTCAACTTCACTGTCTGCACAGGGTTACAGGCAATTTCCCCAGTGTGGGACTCATACATTTACAGAACTCAGAGACAGTAAGCATTTCAGTCCCATCTTAGTACGGTGTATAAAACAACATCACACATTATCAGATATGATCTTGAGCCAAAACTAGCAATCTAATTTCAGGATAGCGCAGCCTCCCTCAGTGCTGCATATTGTGACACCTCTGTTTGCAGGAAAAATAACTAGCAAATTGTGGCACATGACAGAGTCTCAGCCCGAAACCTTGTGTTAACACTGCATCACATCACAGTGACCGTGACCATAGGAGTCAACCAGTCACCATGGAAAGTCACTGTGGTTACCTTTAGTACTTGATTTTGGAGCATTAGTAATTTTTTCTTGGCAAGCATACTTCTCTTTCCCCTCAGAAAATCTACGTATACTGTGTGATTGTTTCTTATTTTCAAGATGATTTACTGTGCTTTGATTGCTTTTGAATTTTGTGCATCACTGGAACCAAAATACATAGATATTCTCAGTCATTGGTCACAGCCAATACAGATTAGTGAGAGGAAGGTCCTGTTTAAAAAACTTGGTTTCCTTTTAAGGTCTATGATTCTATGATTCTATCTAGTTGACCAAGGGAAGCCAGTTGAAATAATTTTTTTTAGATTTCATTAAAGCTTTCAATACTGTCTCTCACAGTATCCTTCTGGACAAAATGGCCAGCATTCAGTTTGACAAACACATAATGTGATGGGTGAGCAACTGGCTGAGGGGTCAGGCCCAAAGAATTATGGTAAATGGGGTTACATCACGCTGGCAGCCAGTGACTAATGGGGTTCCCCAGGGCTCCATTGTAGGGCCAGTTCTTTTTAACGTTTTCATAAGTGACCTGGATGTAGGACTAGAAGGTGTTCTGAGTGAGTTTGTGGACGATACTAAATTGGGAGGAGTTGCTAATTCTGTCAAGGGTGGAGAGGCCTTGCAGAGATGCACCATTCCTGGCTCTGGTCCATAACTCTGCAGTTTCTAAAATATGTAGACATCTTCACATGCCCTCAAATTACTAAGCATCATTTAGTTCAAGCATACTTGAATAAATTATTTCTTAATCATTGGGAGTACTGTTTCTAAGCCTAAATGCTTCTTGAGTAATAAAAAGCACGAGTAAATTGTCAGGTTGGCATCAGGACTAAGTGATTTTGCTTCTGGGCTTTTCCTCAGGTCTTTAGTATGTACTCTCCAAAAAGACCTCATAAATTAATAGTAATATGCAAAGCAGTCATAGATTCATTACACACACACACAATTGATATACAACCATATCTATGATGAAATATGTCATCTACTTCAACAGCATTCGAAGACGCTCTGGAGGAGGCAGAAGCAGGGCAAAATATTGTATCCTCCTGAAACCAAGCAAAAGTTTAAGTAGCACATAGCTCGTTTGTCCCAGCTGGAGTACAGGCACTGAGATTGGCCCTTCTGCTCCAGCACCACTTAGCAGTCAGACTACAAGGGAACATGATGAGCAAGAAGCTCAGTTTTATGTTTCAGATGGATGCAAGTTATGTCAGCATATCAGGACAATACATAGGGTTGTGTTTCAACTCTTTGGTGTTATCCATCTACCCTACTATGACTTCCTATCACAATACGGGCATCTCTTTTAAAACAAAAATTCACATCCTGTAATTTTTGTGCAAATAAAGATGCGACCCATCTCTACTGTAGAAATTCATTGTTCGGAAAAGCCGGTTTGGACTGACAGAAGTTGGAGACCTCTCTCCCGAAGACATGAAGAAGATCCGCTACCTCTCCCTGATTGAGCTAACGGCCTTCTACGATGCACTGGGGGTAGAGCTGAAGAGGAACCGTGCAGAGAGGGTGCGGGGACGAGGTACTGTGCTGTAGCAACCCCATGGTGGCCACCTGGGTGCCACTCAGCATTGTTAAGAAGTTGTGTACAAGGTTGTGTTTCCTCTTTTTCACATTTGTTGTTATTATTTTTAAGAAAATGGTCTGTTTGGAGTCCCTCTCACCATACTGCTGGAGAATGATCAAAAGAAGGTTCCTGGAATTAAAGTACCCCTCATCTTCCAAAAGGTGAGTACATCTCGGCCACTAAGATTCACATTTCCATCATTTGCATTGACATTCCAAGTAGACATCAGATAGAAGAAGACGTGGGCTTTAAAGTCTTGAAGGTGTCTACAGGTTGTCTGTCTGTATGTCATAGTTTGAAAACCCTGTGACAAGGAGACAAAATTTGCTCCTTTTGTGTGTTTTATCTGTGGTGGGGACCTCTGTCCATTTTTGTAATTATATCGTACTGTACAGGAAACTTTGAGAAACAAATATCTGGCTTTCTGTTTCCCTTTCTCATTAAATTAGAGCACACAAAATTGTGTGCAGAAGAGGCAGAGATCAGTTCTCTCAGGAGTTTAATTTCACATGAATTCAAACTGCAGGTATTATTTAGCTATTATTTCCAGAATGTAAGTGGTATCTTCTCACTGGGGTTTGTATGACAGGACATCATTCATATAACCCATTTGACAGTACAATGACACCCAGCAGTTGTCTTGGAGACAGGTACACAGACACAAGCACACATGTGTTACACAGGTTTATACAGACTTGAAACTATAACAAATTTCCCTGTAAATACTGACAAAAGGGGAAGTGGTGTAGAGTGCCAGGGGAAAGACTGACATGACTTGAATATTTACAGGACTTTGGAATCAGCTCCATAGCTCTGCTGTCAAGATACCATGGGAAATTAGAGGGATCCAACAGCTAGGGCAGGAAGCAGAGCTGGTGGTGAAATTCCAGAGCTGTATGAATAAATGCTAGGAAATTATTATTTTTTTTCCGCTCGTTCTAAATTATGTTCAACCAAAACATATTCTTTTTTAAATAAAGAATTAGAGTGGCAAGCCTATTCCTCTGTTCACAGAAATTTCAAACTAAAATATCCTGGGATCATTTTCTAATCTGAGTTCTCAGTTCCCAGAAACGTATGTTATCTATAGACCTTTCCATTGTGCTCCTCGGGGAAAGACTTAAACATTTCTCGGAGGTTAATTTTCCCTCAAAACACCATTGTGTTTTACCCGGTGTATCTGCCCTTTTATTAATACATTTATGTGTTAATTGTTCTGTAGTAGTGCCAAGTCTCAAATCAAGGACAGAGAAGCTTATTACATTATCAGTTTTCCGCACTCTGTATTTCAGGGTCAGGAATATGGAGATCTAATTAGGAAGGTTTGCTTATAAGAACTGGCTGGTTTTCATTAGCAAATTACATAGAAATTTACCTTTTTCAAATTAATTTTGAGGGTACCCAGAGCGTAAAAAAGTTAATAGTATTTTTAAGTGCTTCTGCGTATTTTCCTGTATTTTGTTGGTTTTTTTTTTCAGTTGCTGCTCAAGCTTGAGGAAACTGGTTTGGAAACTGAAGGAATTCTACGAGTGCCTGGATCTGCCTCCAGAGTCAAGGTACAGGCCCATGCCAGTTTTCTGTCTCCCGGACCACAGGCTCTATGTAAAATAATACAGCACACAGAAATGCACACTGCACATAAATACTGATGTGTGTAGAACAGCATTTCTATTCCTACCAGTGAAAGGTCAGATTGGTTCCTGGGAACCAATAAATCACAGAACATGTAGTCTCCTGCTCTGCATTTGTTAATGTTCGATATAAAGCACAGACTTGGTGTTGAATGCAGTTTTTCTCCACTAAAATTTGAGGGATGCTTTCAGTTTATCTCTGTCATCCAAAATTGCTGTGATCTTATCTCTGGTTTAATTTATTTCAGAAATCCAGAGTTGCTAAACTGAGTGAACTTCAGATAAAGATCTTATTCTATGTCATTTTAACCTTCGTGTCATTTTATTTCTCATTTATCTTCTGTGGTCTTACAATTTCATCTTCCAAGTGAGAGAAATTTGGCCTGCATTCACTGTTTGGCAGCGTCAAGTACTGCATTTTCACAGGCTATTTGTGAGCTATGAACACAGGACTGCTGGTACCCAGTAACCTGACATTGGGGCGCAGTAGCGCTTGCAATTGTTTCTCCAGACTAACTTGAGCCCAGGAGTTGGAAGCCTTTGGCAGTGGCAAATTAGGAAAACAAGTTTTTTCTAGGCTTAGTAGAGTCTACCTCTTTCACCCTGCAAAGTGCTGCATCTTGCAGAAAGGAGCTCCTAATTTGGGCTGTACTTTGCAGCTTCCTCATTTTTTCATACAAATACTTGAAGTATTATTTCACACAATCTCAGTTTTTTTCCAGCCTCTCTGGGGACATTACACAGCAGGGCTGCACTCTAACTAATTAAATTACTTTCATATTCTCTGCATATACTGTACTGTGTCTTGTTCACTTCTTATTCACAACCTATATCCAGGGAGCTGCTATGAAATATGACTTTATATGTAACTCTCCTGTACTGGGTGATAAGTCAAACTGCCCATATAGTTTTAAATTATTTGAGTTTTGGCTTCATTTAAGTCTGCCCAACAAGCCAGCCAGCAAAAGAGAGATTTTTTTCAAAGCATATCCAGATTTCATCCTTCAAAGCCTTCATACATTATTATGACATTAGGATTTGAGGGCATTCCAATTTTATTTCAGTGTTGTTTGGAGAAAGAAAAGGCATATGGAAGTGATTAAAGGTTACTCTTCTATAAAACAAAGAATAGAAAAAATAAATACAAGTTTTCCTCTGTCTAATCTGGTTTGTAACAAAAGCTCCAGTGAAAGGCATGATAGTCTACTGTAGGATCAGTCACGTTTTTAAAAAAATAATTGCAAAAATGTCTTTTAAAAGTACTTAAGTGCATATATATATATATATGGGGGTTGAGTGTATAAATACATACATTTATGCTTGCCTGTGTAAAATGTATGTTTCAAAAATCTTGCTTTCTATTTCTGTGGCTTTTTCCCAGTTCTCAGCAGAAAAATGTGGAGTAGTTTTCTCCCCCTTTGTGATTCTGATGAGGTGAGGATTTCTGTTCCACATGTCCCAGTCAGTTACCAGGAGAGAATTTAATCCAGGTGTTTGTATGGATTATGTGCAAAGAATGTGAATACAGGGGAAGCCGAGAGAGCCCAGATTACAACCAGTAAAATGTGCTAGTAAAAATGAGATTGTAACATTATATACCAAATCCTGAATGACTTTCTATTTCCTTTTGTGCCAACCATTTCATTTCATGATGTGTGACCATATTTGATACGTAATTTCCTTCTATTCATGTGAGGCACAGTAAACAGTATTCATTTTTTAAAGCGTTTTTTGTCTGAATGGACTGAACTTTTTTGTGTAATATTAAAGTTTATTTGACAAAAACATGATCTGAAACCTGAATATTAGTTACAGTTGTATTTTGTCATAAATGGTCTCACAAAAACCAGGACAAACTTCCTACGGATAAGGCAGTGTTTGTCCAGTAATAGTTGTGAAAGCTGCAGTATTTATGGATATCCTTATATTACAATAGTCTCCTTCAACCTTATTAATCCAACAAATTTTTGAGTAGCTTGCATTTTCCAAACAGTGATCTGGGTTTGAAACGAAATTCTGTTCTTACTGGGAACCATTTCCCATTCACACAAGTGTGTGTGAAACATTGGTTAGTTACCCTCCAGAACTACACAGACCTCTGTTACAGAGCAAGATGCTCACACTGGAGAACAAGAGGATTGAATGGGCCCCCAAAATAGTATAATCAATTCTGTCTTAGATATCTCTTGTGGTTTTTGAGGGTTTTTTTGGCACATATTAAGTGGAGGATTTCCAACATAAATAGTTTGGTACCTTTATTTTTCTACAAAGTGATCAAATCTAATTATAGCTATCCTAACAGAAAACATCCTAACCACGGGAAGACCTGAAGTTAAAACCATTTGCTCAAGGCCCCTGGATTCAGATGCCAACAGATTGTCTAGCAAGTTCACTAGCAGTGAGGAAGAAATGCCACTACTTTGTGATTTAAGGGTCAAAACCTCTGGAGAGTGTTTTAAACAAAAAGAATAGCTGTGTAAAAATCCTATTTAACTGAATTTTCTGATTCTAGCTCCAAGACGTTGCACAGAATTGTCTTGTTTTACAATGGGTCACTGCTTATGGCAAACCAAATTTAGCCTGGGTTGCAAAATATCCCCAGGAATCCGAGCTGTTAACCTGCTCTGAACTCCGCGTGGCTGTACCTAGACTGCTACTGGTTTAGGTCTACTTTAATTTAACTGTGGTGAAAACCTGCCTGTTGTTTGTAATGGGATTTCTGAAGTGATCTCAAACTGATGGGTCAGAAGGAGTGATTAAAGGTCAGATGTTCCTTTTATCTTTCAGAATCTCCATCAAGAACTAGAGGCAAAATTTTATGAAGACACTTTTGACTGGGACCAAGTACGAAATAACGATGCAGCAGGACTGCTGAAAATGTTTATAAGAGAACTCCCAAGCCCGCTTTTCACAGTAGAATATCTGCCTGCTTTCATCACACTAGTGGAAAGTAGGTGGAAAGGGAGTTAATATGAACTCACGTACATAAAATGTAATGGTGCTCAAGTGAAGAGGAAAAAAGGCCCAGGGCATGACCTCAACATTTAATTTTTCTGCAAGCTTTCCACTTCAAACGGGAAAAATGTCTCTGCATTTAGCTAATAGTAGAGACTTGTGTGAATGACACAACTGTCTGAGTTTTGAAACCTGTGAGCAAACAATGGCTGAACAATGATTCTCATATATGGACTCAGATTTACAGAAATTATAGATTTCACAAACAAAAATTTCTGCAAGGTAAACTCAAGTCACTGCCCTTTAGCTGATATCTATTAGATCTATTTTATTTCTCATAAGGTTTATGCTGAGGTCAGAGTATTTGTACAAAGATATATATGATCACAGAAAGCCTCGGGCAGCCGGGTTTTGTTTTCAGTGTACATACGCCCTCTCATTCTCGGTACATTTTGTTCATTTCTCTTCCAGGAAGAAGGCAGTAATACCTTGCAATACCTATTACTTCACCGTAAATTCATTTGAGCTAGGACAGAGTGAGACTATCAGGATGGTGACTTTATCAGGCAAATTGGTACAGCAACCTTAGAACCTTTGTACAAGGTTGCAGCCAAGTTTTCAGTGCCTCTATGAGGTATTTTAAAGGGCACAAGGAGGTGACCCCTTCCTGCAACCTTCACGTACCTGAGCCTGCTCCTTGTGAGCCTCAGACTGCATGCAATTATGATCACTTAGCAGCTTAAAGGAGAAGACTGAACAGGAGGTGTCTGTGCAGAATAAAGTGACTTTATTCTCTCCAGCAGATACACTGTCCACAACAGGCACTTTTTTTCCTCCAAACCTCTCTCATCCACTCTGGGTGGAAGCAAATGACAGAATTATTCTTCTTATCTTCTCCACCCCAGCTCTTCTAGTGAGCATTGCAGAGTATCAATATATACCAATTGCTGAAAAAATGATGTTATTTTGTAACTGCCAAGGGGCTCTACCTTTAACCAGCGTGCCAGATTTGGAACAAACACTTTTTAAGTTATAAGCAATCAGCCTGCACTCCAATGGCACAAGTGCTCAGTAAATTACTGAATAACATTACTTTGAAATTTTTCTGAAAACAAATAATTTAGCTTGAAATGGGGAAAATACTTGAACCATATTCACAACACATTCTGACCATGATATCAAAGAGAAACTGGCTAATACTGAAAAATATCAGCTCCTTGCTATTTAGACAGAGTTTTATAGACCCTTGTCTCCCTCTGTGACAAAGGCCCAAGATGATGAGGAAAAACCAACTCATTAAATTGATTTTATATTTGGGAAAGGAGTTAACAGCTAAACATGCTAGTCTCAACTGGGCAGTGGTTGCTGTGTTTCTAGAACTGCTGATCGACAAGGGTTTTAGAACAAACCAATTGCAACTGGGATTTCAAAAATATTAATTATTCATATTCTTAGAAATCTCCAAGATCAAGTTACAGCTGCAAGCTTTGCATCTGTTGATCATGCTGCTGCCTGAAGCCAACAGAGACACAGCAAAGGTAAGTTATTCATTTGCTATCACCTGCCATCTGTGGTGCTTTTGACTTTTAAATGAGTGACCCATTTTTATCTAACAGTCAGTGATCACACACAGCACCATGAAAGCATTAATCTGTGTTTTTTACCATTTCCTTGAAAAGACATTCCAATTCCCTGGCTGTCATTTCTTTTACTAGCAATTAAGAAGTAGTTGTTGGAGGTGTTCAACTGCTGGTGTCAGTAAATAGCTCCCAGGCATCATTTATTATGGAGCACGCATTTCAAAGAGGCACGTTCCTCCCATAGTTTGGAAAAACAAGGTTCAATTTCTGGATTTCTGTATAAATTAAGTTCTCTGAGATGAAGTTGAACGAGAGCTCACCTAGCGCATTCCCAGTGCTGAAGAACTTCCAGGGCACTGGACCAGACACGAGGCAGTAGTCCAAAGTAAAAACCCCTGAAACATACGTCTGTAACATGGATGGATGTCAGGACCTCAGCCTCAGCTGGTTTGCCTTAGAAACCCATGCCCACACCCATGTATGCCTTCGTGATACAGACACAGTGGCACTTTGGGTGCTTGGAAGCTCTGAGATCTCCTGACCCTAAGAGACACTGGCTGTGTCTTTGGACTTGTTTCCATGTAAAGGAAATCTGGGTGGTTTCCAGTACCTGGGAACTCCCAGGTATGGCATCAGGTTCCCTGCTCAGCAGCACCATGCAGGTCCTTCACCTCTGAAAGTCTCCCACTGATCAGTTTAGATATAGCTGTATGAGTCCAGGTGCTTTCTTTACCATTATTTATTTATACAATAAAGGGACAAGAATAACAAGGGACAAGAATAACAACCCTCATTTAAGCCTTTGGAGGTCTACTAGCGATCTCTGAAGAATGGGGGTTATTTCTTCTACCAAAGTCCATATTGATATGGAGCAGTAAAACATATGCCACATGAGTAGTCTTAATTACTAGGCTTTTATATGAAAATAGAAGTAGTGAAAAAAATGAATGCATCTCTACTTGCTATCTATAATGAGATTTTAGAAATTTCTCCAACATAGTTTCTGTTTTGTAATTCCTAGAGTTGTAAAAACGTTTTAATTACAATGTCAGGGTACAAAGACAGTGGTTTTAATGGTATAGTGTTGCAAAAGGACTCATTGGCAGACCCCAACTCTAACCACAGCTGCAATCCATCCTATTCAGTCACTCAAGCAAAATTCTGAATAAACTGCCCAAAAGGGAAATGAGTTTCCTTTAACTCTGCCATGCATGTGCAGAAGTGACGTCAACGAACAACCACTGAGCGCTTCTTGCTTTCATTATCCCAGAATAAAAGTTTGGGGGTTGCTGGCATAAATTCTTCAGAATACATGATATATGGGACTGGTGCACATTTGAAGAGAGGCTGATCACCCCAGTGATTGTGTTATAAAAAGCCTTGGCCAAATACATCAAAATGGACACCTTGAAGTCTGTGAAGGAATTAACTATTCCATTGCAACACTTTAATACCTTTCTTGTACTACAGAATTCAGAACCTTAGGACAGACACTGTACTTGACTTATGGATTTGGGATTATGCTCTAAGTGATAGATAATTTATCAATGTGTATTTTGATAACATTAACTATTCCTCTGTGATTGAAACAGGAGGTTGTGCCAGCATATATCAGAGTAATCCAAATTAGGATGCAAAATACCCCAAATTTCACCTCCAAGTGCAAATATAGCAGCTTTGGAGCCACACATGTGCATTTGAAAATGCTGCATTTAAGAAGGAAACTATTTTGGCGAGACTCAGCATAACAAGTGTTGTTTTTCCAGGCCTTTCTTCAGTTCCTAAAGAAGGTGGTTGCTAATGAAGGGAAAAATAAAATGAATTTGTGGAATGTTTCTATGATTGTTGCACCAAACCTCTTCATCTACAAAGGGAAACGTGCAAACCAACAAGAAATGCAAGCAGCAGCCACCACAGCCCATATTGTACGGCTTTTAATTCGGTACCAGGACATCCTGTGGACAGTGAGTAATGCCGGTTCCCTCTTTATGGCTCTCCAGCACAGAGAAGTATTTTGCTATGTGCAGCAGCTTGGTAGAAATCAGAGTAAACTGACCTTCCTAGAAGAAAGAGTTAGGTATTCTTTGGAAACTGGCTGGAGTCCTCTATATCTAGAGTGAGATAGGGTGATAGATGCCTCTGGATGGAGATTTATCTCAACTATCTAGAACCCCCATTTTAGCATTAATCGCCCTCTGGAGGTACCTGTCCCACACCATTGATTATACAGGAGAATGCATAGGAGAATGATTTAATCTAGATGCCTAGGTGAGATATCTAGACTGGAATGAGATTAAATGACTGTTTAAACTTTAGCCCATAATCCTTGTTGGACTTCCGAAGGTCAGTATGAAGACAATGGCAGTGTTAGCTTGTTTCCTCATAACAGAGGTGGGGGGTGTGATGGGGATTGCAAAGACAACCTCCTGATGAAGTTCCTACAACTGCAAACATCACTGAAAAGTTTCATATGGTATGAAAGACGATCTATAGTTTCACCAAAGGAAACCTGTGGGTTGCTAGAAGGAGCTACTAATCACATGTATGTTTTTGGGAATAAATAGAGCTTCTGCTGCCTAATATTTAGTGCCTTTCTAAAGCCTCAACACCAATTTTATGAGAGAAAAAACAATACTATATATTCTCAGCTCTGGTTTCCTCCCTTTAGGTCCCATCGTTCCTGATTTCCCAAGTGAGAAAAATGAATGAGGCAGCAATGAACAACAGCAAGAGGCAGCTGATGTTTGACAAAGGAGTGAGAAAACTTCTGAGGAGAAAGACCATGGAACGGGAGAGACCTGAAAGACCAGAGGTGTGATAAAAATACATCACTTTCAAGGGCAGCTTTAACCAGCCTCCCTCTTTTATTATCTCATAAAAGCTTCTGGGGATGGGGACGAAATTTCTCCATACAAAATAAGCTGATTTGAGAGCTATCTTGAAAGATGTGGTCCCCAGTCCAACACTCTGATAGACAAAGCTTTGAGGATTGATTGAGAAAAGGTGAGGAAGGCAGAATGATTTCTGGCATCCCAAGCTATAAGTCGTTACAAACACATGCTGGTTTTGTACCTGTTCTATAAGAAAATGGTCATATGTGGACTGTCCTTGACAGCAATGATCTGTAGGATGTAGGGAATCCAGTTCGGAAGATCTCACTTTGTACGGTGAGCTTAGGCACACCTCTATGACCTGCACAGAGCCCCACAGTGGCCACACCCCATAAAGGGAGTATATAAGCCTGTGATGCAGTTTAATAAACGCCATTTTGCTCATCCATCATATTGATGTCGTGATCACTTGGCCCCGAGGTGAGAGTCCTCAGGGGTGAGGTGTATCCTCGGACTCCAGGACCAGTAGTTGAAGTCCTCCGCTGCAGCTCCAAGAACATGGAAAGCAACAGTAGATATTCAACAAATGCATGAATCCGTAGCTGGGTAGTAGGATGGTCCATACTAGGATTAATTGCACTTCCTCATGCCATGGTCCAGGCCACTCAATATTCTCTTTGCAAGCTTTAGCTTTACAGCTTTGCACTAACTTCCTAAGCAGGGAGAAAATCCAGATTGCCTAACCCAGACACCAAGACTGGGTCTACATTTTAAGTGCCTAATGAAGTAGTTTGTGTTGTTATTCCTCACCTAGCCAGAGAAGAGAGGTGGATACTTTCTTGGATTTCCAGGGCTCCAGGTGCAGTTCAGACCTAGGAAAGTCTGATACAAAAATCTTCCTTTGGAGGTCTTAAAGCCACCAACTTTTCTCCACTGCCTAGATATGGAGTTTAGGAACTTACTTGAGGTATGCTACTTCTACAGACACCTAAAATTAACGTAAGTTTGAGCTGTAACATATAATTTGGGCAACACAGCACGTTATGTACACAAGCACAACATACAGTCCTTAGAGCAGCTCATATGTTGTAATTCCATGTGGTAATGACCTTTAATAACCTGGAGAGTCTTAAAAGAATGGAGGTGGTGAACTGGAAGAGGAGTAATCAAGGAACTGGTCAAGGACTCTATAGTTATTGAAGAATAGTTTTGAAGAACAAAAGAAAATATGAATTAGGAAGGAGTGATATTAATAGATTGTAACAAACAGAGAATAAGCCACCTAATACAGACAACAAAGAATATGTGGGAATAAATGTCTGGGAAAAGACAGAAAGAGAAATTATTTGTATGAATTGTGAATCCATGTTAATCCAGCTTTTTGGACAGTTCATTTGCCAGCATTGACTGAAATATATTGTGGGTAGGACACACATTTGTGTTGCAGATGGAGATGTAGATGTTTGTTTGAAATGGCGGTGTAGACTACTGGCACATTCAAATACAGTGAGAGCTTCTGAGGAGAGTCAATTACTGCAGTCATTGCACCTTTGGGAAGACAAGTTCATTGATCATAGTAATTGGCTTTGCTTCTAATAAAAATGAGACTAGCCATGGCAGGTAGCTGAAATATGAAGAGTAAATTGGAGGCAAACTCTGTTTGGATAACTGAGTTGAATTTTGAGAGCACTTAGCACAGTCCCTGGGTCTCAGATGTTCTAAATTACACTGGGACAGAGACTATTGTACTCTGCTCAGCATGGTATTAACTGGATTAGAACTGGAATGCAAACCTTGCTAATTGATTTATCTGCCATTAATCATGGAAGAGTGCATAAACTTCATAGATGATCATTTGAACCCTACACGAGGTCAAATTTCAAATTAACAGAAACCATATGGCACTGATATTTTACTGTACATAAGCTTCGACCTAGTTGAAGCCATAGGAAGTGGAAACAGAGACCTGGATCTTCATGCCTCAGGAGAATTTAATCTTTAAAAGGAAAAGCACATATTACTAATAATTTTTATGTATTTTTAAATGAATAGTTGGTTCACTGACCAACGTTAACAGAACTAACTTTAAAAACGTCAGAAAACAGCTTGACTCAATATTACGGCAAGCAGTTAACATCCAAGGGCTTTACTTCATTCCGCGTGCATTTCTGTGATACTTACCAAGGAGTTCGTGTCTTTCTGTTGAGTCTCATTAAACTGTATCTACAAATTTGCATTTGTATGACTGTAAATATGTTTTTTGAATAACCAAGTGAATCTAGGACAGCGATTTTTGCAAGCAACCTCAAAAGAGTTGCAGAACTGCTTCTGAATGGAGCTAGAACAATATTTGCCTTAGACTGACTCTACCGAATATTGATTTTAGGGAGCTGTCACTTTCCCCCCATACCTGCAGTCTGACATACCTGAGGGGGTGATAAGAGTTTACGCTCCACTGCATTCAAAAGTCTCTATGGCAATTCAACTCAACAGCCAAACAAAAGCCAAAGACATCCTGGCTCGATTCCACTGTGAAAACAGGTGGGTAAATCAGAACATTTTGTTTTTCCTGAACAACAATATCAGAACCATTAATGAATAGATTGTTCCCTTTTCAAAGACTGTGGTACAAGAGCTCTTTTTTTAATCTAATATTGCTAATTTATGGTTACACTGGTCAAAGAAATTTTAATCACTGATTTTATTCTTTATATTTTACTTAATAATTGGCTCCTATACAGAATCAATCTGCCCTCTGTTATGTCACTACTAAAAACAGGTTTTATAGACTTGCCGCATAGAGAACTCAGAGGGGTTGTCTTACATCTGCCCATAAAATGTTAACGTTTCTAATTCTGTAAGGTAATAATTATTAACAGTTATGGGAAGAGGTAAGTTGTATCTGAAAGTATTTTCTGCAAAGTCTTCCCATGTTACCACATAATTCTGTTCTTTAGATAAATAATAAGTAATATAATAGCAGGTTTAGTTAACTGTAAGAAGTAATCTACCTGTGTACCAGATTCAGTATTCTGCAGGGCTCTGTTTGGTGGAAGTCCTTGCTTTTGGTAAGTTCATGGGGGCAAAAATACCAATTTTTAGCTTCATAGAGATGGCGGTTGGTAAGGCAGGGGTGACAACAGCAAGACAAACTAAAGGGTTTTTTTCCATCCTAGCCATGGATCATCGCAGAAAATGAGAGGCCAGATCCAAAGTTTACATGAAATTGGAGGAAATATAGGTAGGTCACATTTTGGAAAATTCAATTCTGACTGTCCTTAACCTCCTAAAACACCTCAGGGCAGTGCTGTTTCCAGACAGCTGGGTCTCTCCTGCTCTCCAGTCCATCTGCAGGGAAGGAGCCCAGCCCAAAAGCTGTTAAAAATCAATGTAATGATTCCTTCCGACTCCGGCATTACTGGAAGGGCACCGCACAGGAGATGGTGACCAATGGCTGGATCTCAGCAGGACTCCGTACAACCTTGCCAAATTCATCTGAGCTTATCTTACTCTCAAAACTAAACATTTCTCCATGGTTAAGAGATTCTTAAGTCTTCCTCTCACAAGTACATTCTACCTCACAGCCAAGCCTTTTCCCAAGACCTATTTCTTCCTCACTGTATTTAAGTGTTAACCTCCCCCAAATAAAAAACACAGAATTGAGAATTCAGCTGCTGCACATACGGGTGTACTATGCTCGTACTAATCTGTGTGTTTTATTTAGATTGTAAATTCCTTGAGTAGGGATTTTGTCTTCTTCCGTGTTTCACGCAGTGACATTTTTGTAATAACAACAACGGTGGCTTGCCACACAAGTTCCCGGCCTAAAGGTCAAAAACCAGATTTTAATGTGATATTGCACAGTCCCGACTCTCTCCTTTCTCTATTCATATGAAAATTCTGGGTGCACTGTTGGAATCTTTTGTCAACTGTCTGATTAGATTATTCCTTAATTCTTCTAGATTCTGCTCTAAACAGTTTCTGTAAAGCTATTACAAAACACCACAGACGTGCTTCGGCAGCAGTCAGGCAAAGTCTTCATTACTGAAGAGACACTCCTGCAAAGCTAGATTTGATTAGTGATTTGTTTTACCTGGCTAAACAGGATGACCAACCGACGTTAAAACAGAAGATCCTAAAGGCCTTGTGAAACAATCCCAAGTGTCACCACCTCGCTCTTTCAAAAATCCTGACATTTAATTTGCATCTTCATTTAAATTTATTTTTATAGTCCTAGATCTTTCTGGGTAAATTAGTCCACTGATTATGCAGTTACTTATGTAACTGTACAAAAAATTTACCGTAATCCTTTGCGTCACGGCAAAGTAACTGGACCAGCTAAATGGCTTCATCACCCAGTGTAAATACAATAGTCAACTCAAGAATCTATTGCCTTATTATTCAATTAAGAGACACCAAATGCCTCTTTCTATGGCAAAGGCAACAGGGACTCCCCAAACACCCAACTCCCAGTCTCAGTCAGCACCTAACGAAACCCACAAATGGCCAGGCTTCAGAGGAAGTCTAGGGTTTTTTAATCAGCAAAACAGCAACTGCCAAACCCATTGATACAGTCCCTATATTTCTTTGCAAGTTCCTAGCTGGATGGTTTACAGAGCTGTATTTTCAGCATTTAAAAATGATGTAGAAATGAAGTCAGAGATATCCAGGCAAGCTGTCAGCTGGACAGACCGAACGAGGGTCACTGTGTGCGAGTTGGAGATATATTCAAGGACATTTGAATATATGTCCCATTATACTAATATGCTCAAAACATCCTCTGATTCGTGGCTATCTGTTTCTGTTTCAGGTCAGCACTGTTTGGATCCAGATGCATACATGTTAGATGTCNCCATACTGTGGCACTTACAGTAACAGTGTTGTTAATGCTTCTAAAGAAACTGTAATATTTGTTGACCATTGGACTAAATGCCTTGTCCCTAACTCGGTGCGATGCAGAGCATCTTGTCTGGAAGTGAGTAAAATCACTGGCAAATTTACCAAAGGCCCTGTCTGTATCCAGGCAAGCTGTCAGCTGGANCAACTGCCAAACCCATTGATACAGTCCCTATATTTCTTTGCAAGTTCCTAGCTGGATGGTTTACAGAGCTGTATTTTCAGCATTTAAAAATGATGTAGAAATGAAGTCAGAGATATCCAGGCAAGCTGTCAGCTGGACAGACCGAACGAGGGTCACTGTGTGCGAGTTGGAGATATATTCAAGGACATTTGAATATATGTCCCATTATACTAATATGCTCAAAACATCCTCTGATTCGTGGCTGTCGGTTTCTGTTTCAGGTCAGCACTGTTTGGATCCAGATGCATACATGTTAGATGTCTACCGAGCAAATCCTCAGGCAGAATGGGTGATAAAACCAAAAGCAAGCTGAAGCAGAAGGCTGTGGCGTGCTGGACAAAAGCCAAATGGACAACAGTGATGCCTGAGAGAAACAAAATGGTAGCTACAGGATCTCAGTCCTTCCTGTCCAACTGATGGTCACCATGCACTACTTTTGGTATAAACATTATCACTCCAGCTTCTGGACCACCTGAAAATATCCCATCAGTTACTCTTTCACGTGGGTTACACTTGTGCTAGCCGGCCCAGGAGTTACAGAGGACAGACCAAGGTACGGTGCATGGAAAACAACCTGTCGCACACGGAGTCGCTCGTTTTCTGACCTGGTGTTAGAACATGATTTTTTTGGAAGAATCCAGTGGCATCCATGGATGCACAAAACACTACCGACACCACAGCATAACACAAAAGCATCACAGAGACATTCAAGAAGAGAAAGTATCTGTGAAGCATGGAAGAGAGGGGCTCGACTTGCCCTGTGCCAAGAAGTAGCTGTGTGACAAAATCAAACCTTTCTGCTGAAAGTAAATCCGTACAGCGTGTATTACTGCAATATTTGTCTCTCGGTCACTCCTCACAAGTACCTGATGCTGGGGGAGGGAGGGAGGCAGAGGAAGAACTCCTCTATAGACAGTTATACTGCTTTATGTATGTACCACCATATATAATACTACCAATCTTCCAAAATAGTCTGTCTGGATCCCATTACTGTGTGCAACTGTAGTGCCACAAACCATTTTCTCTCTCCTTCCCCTGTCATGCACACAAGCTTTGGGAGATGAATGCTCAGAGGGAATGGGCATATTCCCCTAGCTCCCTCTTCCAGTCGATACTCTCAGATTTAATTCTGTGTAATGCCATAATATGAGATACGTGTTAATGGTGCCACTTACAGCCATTACCTTTTTTGTTAAACATTATAGTTTATTTGTAACCTACTTCTTTTTCTTTTGTTTATTCTAGCTTAATATGTAAGCAACTTTTATATTATTCAGCTTCATTAAGGAGAGAGATCTTTGTCCAGATCTTGTATAATACAGCATGGAGAAGAAAAAGAGCTTCCAATGAGCAGAGGGATTTAATACTCGTATTTACCATTTACACATTAGGGTCTTAAAACCATAGCCGAACTAAGCACAGTTGTGCTGGGAGTTTTACAAACACATAGCAAATTGCAGCTCCTTTTACAGATAGCATGCAGTCTGTGAAAACACTGAGGCTGACGAGAGAACAGTGGGCTGCAACTGCGCTGGGGCTGCAACTGCGCTGGGACTGCAGCACCGCAGATGTCAGACAGTATGCCTAGTCTGCACCCAGTCACAAGGGCGAGCACCATTCTTCACCTAATCCTCTGGTTTGGGGCTATGTTTTACAGAACTCGAGCACGCTTGTTGAGCAGGGAAATCACAAGTTTCATCTTTGTCTTATGCAAAAAATGGGAACTAATGCCTCCCAACTACACTGCGATGTCTCCATCCTTGGCTGATGACATTGTGCAATGAATCCACCCAGTCTGTGGGTTTCGGTCCTGATTCGGACGTGGAGATGAGGCAGAAGCTGGTGCTCTGTTTACCAGGTAGTGATGTAAAAGCATTCTGAACAGAGTCCTCCAGGTGAACATGAAGAACGCTGTCCCGCATAGAAACCTGTAACTTGTGATGTTCTGCTGAAGCTGTGATGAAGATTTTCACTTTCTGGAAACCCTACCTCTGGTTCAAAGTTATTCATGTTCTCCAGCAGTTAATTTTCATTGTTAGTGTTCAGTGAAAGAAATCAGCATTGAATTAATAATCTTACCAGCAACAATAATGTCTACAGAGGGCAGAGCCCGTCTGTCTGTCTTACCTTCTTGAGGTAAAAACTGATAAAATTTAGCAACATTATCCTTTCATTTTCTTTAAAACAGTGACATTTTTAACTTTCCAATTTTTATTTTTTTAAAACACTAACGGATGCACAGTTGCACCCAGGTTATAATACAACTGTCCTGGTCTTAAAGTACGCTGCTTATTTTGACAACTATTTATTTTAAGTATATGAGAGAGAGTAGATCTGTAGGTTTTTCACCGGACTAAGCATAAACATTTTCTCAAGTGCTTTGTTCCCAACTCCTTTTAGCCCCCTCTGTGGCAATGGACAACTCTTTCTACTATGCTGCCCTTTTCTTTTAGCTGTAAAACAGGATGAGTGCTTTCCTTATAAAGGTAACATGAGAATTAGTTGAGTTCAATTCTGCTCTCAGATGCAGCCAAGCAATTCCTTGAGCAGAACAGGAGTTATGAACATCCATCTAGGAAGGGCAAACTCAGCAAAGGGATTTTATGTGGAAAGTGCTTTGAATACGAAGAGCATCGTATAAATGCTAAGCATCGTTGTATGTATAGCCAAGGAAAGAGCTTTTATGGCTATACAGAAAGCCTAAACATTAACTAAAGAACTTGAAATGTCATAGCAAACGAGAGAACTCTTCCTACAGTACTTCCAGACAAATACAATGGCCTCCTCCATCACACACACTCAGTTCACCCGCAATTCTCTATGGCCATGCAAGGGAAAGTACAGAGCACCCATGTGCTCACGCTGGAACTTGCTGTGTGTTCTGGACCCTGAAGCGAGAACTTCATCACAACTATTTCTGAAACAGGTGCGTCTGTTTCCATACAGGATAGAAGGGGGTTTTGGAAGACTTTCACCTTTTACCACTTTGCAGCTGAGGAAAGCCAAATCGGATGGAACTAAATCCATCCTGTAAACACTTGTTTTACACTAAAATTGTCTATAACTTTCTAAGACATGCATATTAGCAGATGAACTAGATTCTACGTACAGCACCCAGACTACTACAGCATGGCCGAATACCTGCTGCCTCTGAAACAGAACAACAAGTCTTTTTGAAGACAAATAGACCTAATGACCCATGGGTACTCTGGTTAATACTGTTAGACATCAAGTTGTTTGGCGCTGCTGTGGTACACTAACTTGATTTAATATGCAGCAGATAAACTGAACCATCTACGACATTTTTGAATATGAGGTCTCGGCTTTAGGCCTTATGTTTCACAGTGCTGCTGGAGGCACCTGGAATTTTGTTCCTCCTAACAGCAGCTGAAGTCAAAACCAAGTTATGACGGGATTGTCTCCTAACAAAAAGCAACATATGTGGAAAGCTATTAATAAAGTGGTAGCAAGCAGGGAGAAACTTACTTATTTGGCAGACTCCAAAGATGCCTCGAGCATTTCTGTACTCCGTGGTTCTACAAAGACAGCATTTTGCATATCAACAGAGAGAGCGTGTGAGAGAGAGAGTATTGCAAGAAGTAGGTATTGGAAACAGACTGGAATGTTCTAACCTGTTCATGCAGCTAATGTCATTAGAATGTGTGCGTGTGTGCAAATGTGTCAGTGTCTATGTACAATATTAACTACCTCACTCTGCATTTTCCAGGAAAAATATTTTGGCTTAGAGGTTTAGTATTCCAAAACCTTCTATTATTAACTTCACCTTGCCACTAGTCTTTTACATTGATAAAATGTTTCTTCTTCTAAGGGGCAAGATTTGGAAATTACAAAAAAAAAACCAAAACCAAAACATATTAGAAGACATATTTCAGGATATGAATGCAATTTTATCCAAACCATGTTGCCTCAATTACTCCTTGTAATGTGAGCCTTATGAGATCAGACCTTGGGGTTAATAGATAACAAGTATAAACGTACTGTGTTTCAGCTTTTACTTTCCAATGGCTTTCCATTAATGTGTGTCTTCTCTGGAAAATAATACGATGCCACTAATCAAAGCAAAATGTTTGTATGTACGTTTCCCTTACAATCCTCATTATGTTAAGTGTTTTGTTGAAGTAAGCCCACACGTAAATGTATTTGTACAGCAGAATGCGTCCATTGTATTGTATCCATGTCAAAAATAAACACAATACCAACAAAGCAAGCTCTTCAAATCTAAACGTGATTTTCAGAGAGAAGCAGGTCACAGAAATTGCAAAAAGCAGTGGCAAATCTGTTGTTATAGCACCTGAACAGGTTGCTACACAAAGGACGACATTCTGCCATCCTTGCTCGAGCAGAGCAGTTCTTTGCTCCAGGAACTCTTCTCATGGACTACCTCCATGCAAGGTACGAAACGACACTGCTTGGAACCCTTCAACACTGAGATCAGTGACAAACTGCTTTGGGGTTTCATCTGAGCCAGTATTTTTTAAACTATTATGAAACACATAGAGCAAAACTGACTTTAGAACAAATCGTAAAAATGTATAGTAAAAGCCAAACAAAATTGTAAGGAGTAAACAAAAATACTGCTAGTTTAAAAGGGGAAAGGAGATGGAAGTGACTTGTAAAGAACTGTGTTTATTATAGATGCATCTCCAAGCACGAAACAAGTTTGTCATTGCTCAGTGATCCAGCCAGTTGGCGAATGGACGGCCTTACTTGAGTCAGATTGAGCACATGTCCCCCAAACCTGGCTCAAGTGCGATTACTGGAAGACTCATCTTAGAAACAAGAGAGGCAGGAACAGTAGGAAAAGGTAAAGACAGAACTGTTGACTGTTCTGCAAATTAGGAATCGCAGAGCACCAAAGGTGCTTCCCTGCGTCCTGCAAGAAACACTGTTTTCCCAAGAAAGATGCATGAGTTCTCGTTCCCAAATTACATAGCTGTTCCTGAGCCAGAGCCCAACCATTTCTTCACCAACACAACATTTCATATGCATCTGTGCTGTGGAGTTTCTTCTGTTTGTCCTGCAGCTGACTACATGAAAGCATAAACAGGCACATAATCCTCCTAGACAATGTGGCTATCATGGGGGCCAGAAGCACTGGATATTAAGGCAGAAAGAAAAGGTACTGCAGCTACCATATAAAGTATACATAGGAAACTTCTATTCATTAAACTGGGAATCTGAGACCTTCAAAGTTATGCCTTTAGTCTCCTGCTCCCTCTGCTGGACTCTATCCATTTGTACTTTACACTTCTTAGCCTCCCAGTTCTTCTAACAGACATGTATGGACAACTGAACTACATGAAATAATGCACAGTTTATTGCAGTTTTATTATGTGGTCCAAAATGATTACCTTTTTATAAAAATGACCAACACACAATAAAATCAAATACTGGCAAGTAATCAAAAGAAAACATACTGTAAACACTGATTAATAAAAATTCCCAAAAGAAAAATACCCTATTAATGCCATTAACATTGTAGCAGAGGTATTTGTTGTTTAAAACCATTTAGTTAAAATGCAGACATAGAGCTTTTGACTAAAAAAAAAAGAAAGTGACCTGAGTTGGAAAACAACCAGAAAATCAAAGAGATGCAGGCTCTCAACGATTCTTCTTTTCATTATGAAATGAAAATGAAAAATAAGATCAACACAAAAAAAAAACAAAAACCACCCTCTCTCAGTCCAGACAGGCTTTGCTGCAGTTCAGTGCTCAGCCCCAGGGCAGGAATGAGGAAAGACTCCACGCAGGTCAAAAGCTCTGCTGAAGTCAAACAATTCTGCCTGTTGGCCCCTGGTCAGCACGAGGTTCCTCAAACAGCCATGGAATGAGCTCTTGCTTGTGAGGCAGTTTTGCTTCACATCAGCTGAAAAACAAACATGAAACATGTAGAATCTATTTCCAGTGAACAGAAACAACACAAAGATCCAGGATTATTCAACTGCTTCCCCTTCCTCCCAAACAAGAGATAAAACCAACACCTGAAGCACACCAAGTTGCATTCACGTTTGGACATCCCACCACACAGTCACTACTGCCTTCAAGCATAAACCATGCACTTGTGCAGAGCCTGCAGAAACAATTTGTCCCACAGACAATGGGAGATAAGAGAGGGTGAAAAAGAGGAGAAAGCCACTCTACATAGGTTCTTCCAAGTTAGAACTGAAACTGGCTGAACAGGAAGCACCAGCTGAGTTGTCATGGACTCCATCGGCAAACAACCTGTGAAACAATTCATTTCACTTCTGCAGTACTCAACTAAACTGAAGAATCTCTCTTCGCTATGAACCCTAGTCTTTACAAATGGAGCACTGAAAGAACAATTAGTATTATCACACTACCTTATTTAAAAAAAAACAGCAAACCAAACAAAAACAAAAAAGGTTCACAAGATGCTGACAAGGCCAATTTGCTATTTGAGAAAGGTCAAATATTAATCAAGATCTGGTTAATTAGCATTCATTCATATTTCATAAAGCACCAAAACCTTGTCCAACAGAAGGCTCTGTAACATTTCAAGCTCCTATCCCTAAAGCTTTCCAAATATTTCAAAGCTGAGTTTGCCCTTCAGACCTCATTACTCTGTTTTCACACAAATGGAAATAAACTGTAACAGTTGTTTCAGAGACAAACGTATATGGGCATTTTATGCTATGTTTAAAAGCATAAGATACTCAAAACATACGAAGCCTACTCACTCTTCAGTACTGATGTGTTCATTAAAAGATACGCCTGCAAAAAGGCCAAACGCATGATGTTCGAAATTCAGTCCTTTCAATGAACACATTGTCTTGGCTCAAATTATCAACTAATGAGTCACACAACTTCATTAAAAAGTAATTAAATTTTGTATTTTTTGTGTTTCTATCTTTTTATATTAACATCTCAGTATGACTGAGAGACTTCAGAGGGAAATTTGCACAGGACAAGGGAAATACACGTTCATCTACCGCAGCTTTACTTCTGCCTGCACAGCCCCTGACATGAAACATTAGCAAAAATAAAGCACAGAACACTATAGAAACCTTACGTAGATGAGTGTGAAGGAAAGCCTTAATATGAATTTGACTGCAAGAGAACCAAACCTCAGCATACACAGGCAGGGACGTTGTGAAGTCTGAGAGAGGCTGTGAAAGACAAACCATGTGGAGGAAATCCTTCTCAGAAACTAAGGAGCAGGTTTGTGTAGGAAAGTGATATGAGTTCAGTTGATCTTGCCAAGACACTCAGCTACTTGCAGGCCTCCACAAAGACAGTATACACAAATGGTAATATGCTGTGACTGCAGCGTCAATGTGGAAAATGGCAACTATGATTTATAACTCAGCCATGAACAAAAATCAGATAAGTGAGAGAGGGAAAGAGAGTGGGAGGGAGGGAGAAAGCGCATGTGTTGAGTCACTCTTATGAGAGAAAATGAGAGCAGAAGGGTGAGAAGGGAAGAGAAATATTATTGTACCTACCAGGATAGCCTCCAACATAAATGGGGTTGTTCGTATCTGCAGATGTTGACTGGATGTAGGGATTATCAGTTTGAACCAAATTCCCATCAATTATCAGCGAAATGCGATGTTTGCTTTTGTTTGCTTGAAGCTTGTGCCATTTTCCATCACACAAACTATTTGTGCCTTTTGGTTCATATGTAGTTGTTATTCTGCCAGCTCCATTGTTGACATGGAATAAAACCTGTATAAACAGCCAGATGCCAATAAAGATATAAAGTAAGAATACATGAACAAGTTGTCCTAGATAAAAGCACAATCATGCTGGTGCAGAGATTTCCGTTTTAATAAAAGTTTGGTAATTATGCAAAGCTAATGTTTACTTTGATGGATAGAGTGTGTCTTTATTGAAGGATCTTTAAAATCTGAAAAACTTAGATCTATCCATGTAATGGTCCATTGGGTTAGCTTGGCATATATACTTCCCTTGGAATTTCAATGTTTCTTACAAATACCAATCAAGTAATTTCCTCACAGAAGCTGAGACACTTCAGATCTCAGATCTGAAAGAAGATCCACTGTATCTAACTCAAGAGAAAGAGAATGGATTGAAAGCACTTGTCATTGCCAATACATGTATCGATTTATTTAATGTATTCATTTTTCAAAGCAGTAGACATTTCCTCAACTCTGTGGTGAGGATTAATATGTAAATATGGACTGAGAAAGTATGTCCCACAGAAACAGTGATATTTAATGCTGTCTCTAGCTAGGAAGTTTTGAATAAAAAATGAGCTATTTCTGAGAAAAGGAAATACTTAAGAGCAATCAAGTATACATTTTTTATGAAGAAGATGAGTGGAGAACTACGTATTGACTGCTAAAATGTGTATGGAGCTTAATGGCCAGTAGAAGCAGAGCGTGAGTTAATTGCTCGCGAATACTGAAGAAGATATTACAAAACAGTGTGCTTTGTATGTACAATAGTGTGTTTATCAAGGGCAAGTATACCTCTATGGCAGAAAAAGTATTAAGCTATAAGAAAGGTATGTATTTGCTCTAACATAAAAGGTATGCAGTAAAGGAGGTCACTGTGGCTGCAGATTACCATAAATTAAGCTAATTAAAAAGGCAAAAAGTTCTAGTGACTTCTGCTAATCTCACATTTTATTGTATTATGATGATGAGAAACCTTGAGACTGCAAGTCTGTCCCATTCTAGTTTGGTGGGGATTTGGTTCAGACATTTTGCCCCCATCACATTTCACTGGTGGCTATTTAGTGCTCCCCAACAGTTCTAGCCGCCCAGTTTTAAGCAAGCCTTGTGAAATGAGGGAGCCAGCACCGGACAGCCTACCTTGCCATTTACAATCTCCAGTCCAATGGCATCAACCTTAGCACTGCTGACCCCGAGGATAACACCATGCACCGCTGTCGTACGAAACTCCAGTGTGATGTTCACATCAGACCGCACTTTGTAACCTTCTCTGACTGAAAAGAGGTTATAAGCTTCTAACAGAGGAATTGTAACTCACAGTACAAAGCAGAATACAAATATTGTCATTAAACAGCCTAAAAAGCTTGTTAATTACTCTGCTGGGATATGACCATGTGGAACCTCTGGAAAGTAAGTTTTCCAAAGTCATAATTCACAATTTTATTCTGGAAAAGATAAATTTCCAATTAATTTTTCTTTCATTAATGTAGGTTTAATACATTCTCATTTGTAAGAAACAGTAAAGAGCCCAAATATAATCCTTCATGCTATTTCACAAGTCCCTTACGTCTTCTGTCTCCATACCCTTTAACAGACCTTACTTAACATCATGAACATAGATATTCTTAGCTGAAGAAAGAGGTAGTTCATTTCTTTCCCAGTGCTAGAATCATTAGCTCTTTCATTTGTGGAAGACAGCCCTTTGCAGAAATGGCCACTTTTGGGCATATGGAGTAAAGGGGCTCAGTTAGAAATACATATGCAGAGTATGCACTCTTTGTGTGAGAAGGCAATTAATTACACACAGTTTCAGCAAGACCTAAAAAGAGTACGTTTTCATTAACATTAATTCAGTACGGCCCTGCTTTCATTTAATGACACTTACCAAGAGCAGCAAAGCCACTCCCATCAAAGAAAGTACCGTCCTGCACAGTTATGTAGCATTTATTCACAGCAAAGATGGAGACTGGGCTTTCGTTGTCCAGTTGTTTGCTATTAATCGTCAAGCTCCCAATGCAGGCAGGAATACTGTGCGTCACCTAACCGTATTGAAATGTAAGAGTTAACGTGTCATGCAAACTGCTGCAATGCTTAGTGATTCATCTGATGTTACGGTAAATAAAAAATTCTCTGTATGAAACATAGCAGGATCTAAATTACATTTCCATTATTACATATACTTATATAAGCTTACAATTGTACATTATGTCTTAGAGTCAAAATAAATGTTGTTTAGAAACACGGTATATGCTTTCTATGACTTATAGTAAGAATTGCACTTGCTTGAACATGAGCAGGGATATGCCCAACACCTAAAGACATTCCAAACACGCTTCAGTAAGCTAACAAGTAAATCAAGGTTTTGTACTACATTTTGCAAGTATAGATCACCAGAGTTCTATCCAGCAAAAAGATTTGCTAGAATTTCTCCCTATTACTGTTTTCAGCAATTACAGATTCAAAGCATTAAAACATTTATTAGCCCTGCTATCCAATATAAAAACATGGGTAAAGAAAGCATGCCCAGGAATTGAGTAACATTGTTATCTTCACCGGAATCTTTCCTGAGATAATGGGCTGCACAAGGAGGAAGGTGACAAAAGCCTACCCTCTAAAAGCACGTGTACAAAGTATGTTTTAATGTCAGACATTTCCTTGTTGTTTCTCTCCCCAATAACTTTTTTTTGCCCCTATCAGAGACAGGATACTGAATCAGATTGGTTTGATGCAGCATACCCATTCTAGCATTGCAAAAAGTCAGAGACGCCCCACCACCTCAAACCTTCTTACATTCCCAAGATTCTTCGGCACGTAGTCTAAGGGGAGTCCTCCCACGTAGAGCTTCCCCTCCACATCCAAAGTGCTACCATCTCCCAGAGCACTGACTGCTACCAATTCCTGTCCGTCAACAATGATCATACCTTTTCTTTTAACATATTCTGTCTTTATCTGGAAAAAATGAGAGCATGCAAACATGAATCAGTAAGCTGAATCAATTACCTAGCCGTCATTTGCCATAGAAATAAGCAAGACAATTCTTTTAGCGGTTAGATTGCTTTGACATATTGCACTGAGGCACCCTCTTACAATTCGCTGTGCGACTGAGGCCATTTCAGAATGCAACTGAGCAGGTAAACTCCTTCCTGGCCTCCCCAAGGGCTCACGATTGCATGTTGTCCTCCATAAGTTTTTCAGTGTCTTAACAACCATTATTTATAATGGTTAGTTTATTCCCTTAGGATACGTGTACGTCTCTGGGCTTGAGGAGGGGAGTACTGTGCTGGTCTTCTGCAATTACAGTGTTGCCCACCAGCTGAGCCATCTTAGCTCTCTGAAGAGCACCCTCCTGTGCTGTTATTTTTTGATGGACAGTGCCGAGCTTGCTATGACCAAAAAGCTTTCCAAGTTCTGTCCATCTTGTTCATTCACACCCTGATGCCTTCCCTGCACTGAAGCTATTACTCACATGCAGATGAGGGACTTTATTTGAATCCAGCTAGCCATTTATTCTCCCGTGCTTACTTTTAGCCTCACTCAGAATCCTGACCAGGTTCAACATGAGTTTTCACGAACATTTCGGTGATGTGAGTAGATGGCAGACAATTGAAAGTACATCCTTCAGCAGCAATTAGCTTAAACTGATTGTAGAGCTACTGCAATTATCACCCCCAGCTGAAGTGGTGTGACTCAGCCTTAATCTGAGAAAAAGGTTCAAGCTCATGTTTTTATGTCCTGTGTAGTAAAGGTAGGTCAGCTCTCATATGGAATCTGTTCATCTCTTAAAAGTGGATAGTGTGAGTATGAGTTTTACATGAGTGTATTTAGTTTTAAACATACAGCCGTAAATCCTGGAGTGTTCTTCCTTCCAGAGTAGGCAGCAGAGCTTAACTGTGATATCTCTTTCTGCCGAAGTTCACATTTGCTTTTTTATGTTAGCTTTTTTGCTGGGTTTTCTTATGCTGAATATATATGAAAAGCAAAAATAACACACTGCTGATTCCCAAGGTACCTAGGAGAGGCAGCAGCTTTGTGTCATCAATCACTCTGTCCCACAGAAGCCACTTCCTAGAGTTAAGGCTTCACATATGAACAAGGGAAGGGAAGCTTAGTAGGATGAATACTGTCATCCTTAACTGCCTTGAAATGTAATGTGGTCAGAGTTGCTTTTAGAACTCCCACAGACACCACAGCCATTTCTCACAAAGAAAGCAGCAGCAGGTGGGTTGCCCAGGGGAACTGGGCCAACAGAGACTCTCACAGAGTCCTTGTGCAAAAGGTCCTGAATGCTACGTTGACATCTGAATGCTGCAGCCATAATTTCTCCCAAAACTCTCCTCATGCCAAGTCCTTCCACTCCAGCCTCCACTCACTCCAAACGTTCACCTTTCTCATCTTGCATCAGCCAAGGAAAGGAAAGAGACTGCTTCCCTGGTAGCACTAGCTGCTACGACATGCTCAGGTATTAAGCGATACATGGGAGAAAGGAGAAACTGCACGCACAAATTTTTCACCCTGTCATACACTCAGTTGCAGGTATTTGGTGATGCAGTGCATGGAAAGCTTACTTTGGAAAAAGTCAAGAGCTTCTAAACCTAGAACTCTCTTGGGTTCTTCTCTGGTGCAGATGACTATTATTGCATAGTCGGTGAACTATTTTATTTCTAAGTAACTGAAATACGTGACAGTAGTTGGATGCTGGAATTAATGCATGATTAATGAGCATTTTAAAAGGAAATAATTATATGCAAACGCAAGTTATCTTAAGTTTTTCATGATTAGGTTAAAACCTGTTTGACACTGGAACACAGTAAGCATACAGGAAAGGCAGGGAAAAAAAATCCCAGTAACTCCAGGGAAGAGAAAATGGAGTACAAGATTGGTGACTACCTACCGTATGCCATTTTCCATCACTGATAACAGCAGGGTGCGAAGCTACTGCTTTTCCTTTGCCTAGATCAAATGAGAAATAGAGCTGTCCCCCGTGAAGTTGTAGGGCTGCATAATCAATCTGGTTCTGGTGAGCCATGTAGTAAATCAGGCCACTGGAGGCAAAGGTTCTGAGATTCAGCTGGACAGAAAGTCTAGACAACAAAAATCCAGTGTTACTGAAAGGTATTTCTTTTGCATTGATAAAAAGCTTTTCTGGAGGCAGAGAACAGCCTCAACCAATTATTATGAAAGCAGATTTATTATTACAAAGGCCAGAAAAGTGGAATTTGCGTTCATTCTAAGAAAGCATGACCTATAATGTATTTTGTAACAGAAATCAGTGTTGTACCTGTCAGAGACAAAAAAAAGTGCTTGTCATAGAGTGAGCTGGGCTTTAAGAGAGACAGGCTCAGCTGTTTGCAACCGCAGGCTTGCCCACTGACACAAGAGAGAATGAATAGTAAAAGACAACAAAAGATGTTTCTACAAATATATCTACAGTAAGAGGAAGGCCAAGGAGAATCTCCATTCCTTAGTGGATGCGGCGGGGAACTTGACTACTGAGGATAAGGAGAAGGCTGAGATTCTCAATGCAGCCTTTGCATCTGTCTTCAGTAGTCAGGCCAGTTGTCCTTGGGGTACTCAGCCTCCGGACCTGGAAGTCTGGGACAGGGAGCAGAATAAACCCCCCATGATTCAGGTAGAAACAGTTAAGAGATCTCCTGCTTCACCTGGACTGCCACAAGTCCATGGGGCCAGATGGGATCCACCCATCTGAGGTGCTGAGGGAGCTGGCGGATGTGATTGCTGAGTTGCTCTCCATAATCTATCAGAGGTCATGGTCAGCTGGACAAGTCCCAGATGACCGGAGGCTTGCCAATGTGATGCCCATCCACAAAAAGGATCCAGGGAACTACAGGTCTGTCAGCCTGACCTCGGTGCCAGGAAAGGTCGTGGAGCAAGTCATCTTGAGGACAATCACATGCCATGTCAGTGACAACCAGGGGATCAGACCCAGCCAGCATGGGTTCATGAAAGTCCTGCCTGATCAACTTCATCTTCTACAACCAGGAGACGGCTGGTGGACGAGGGAAAGGCGGTTGATGTAGTCTACCTAGACCTCAGCAAAGCCTTTGACACAGTCTCCCACAGCATTCTCCTGGAGAAGCTGGTGGTCCATGGTCTGGACAGGTACATTCTTTGCTGGGTTGAAAACCAGCTGGATGGCCAGGCCCAGAGAGTGTTGGTGAATGGAGTCAAATCCAACTGGCAACCTGTCATAAGTGGGGATCAGTGCTGGGGCCCATCCTTTTCAACATCTTTGTTGATGACTTGGATGAGGGAATTGAGTGCACCCTCAGTAAGTTTGCAGACGACACCAAGCTGGGGGGAAGTGTCGATCTGCCGGAGGGTAGGATGGCTCTGCAGAGGGACCTGGACAGGTTGGATCGCTGGGCAGAGGCCAACGGGATGAGGTTTAATGTGGCAAAGTGCCGGGTCCTGCACTTTGGCCACAACAACCCCAGGCAGCGCTACAGGCTGGGAGCGGGGTGGCTGGAAAGCTGTGTAGAGGAAAAGGACCTGGGGGTGTTGATTGATGCTCGCCTGGACATGAGCCGGCAGTGTGCCCAGGTGGCCAAGAAGGCCAACGGCATCCTGGCCTGTATCAGGAATAGTGTAGCCAGCAGGAGCAGGGAGGGGATCGTCCCCCTGTACTCAGCCCTGGTGAGGCCGCACCTCGAGTGCTGTGTCCAGTTTTGGGCCCCTCACCACAAGAAAGACATCGAGGCCCTGGAGCGTGTCCAGAGAAGGGCAACGAAACTGGTGAAGGGGCTGGAGCACAGGTCTTATGAGGAGCGGCTGAAGGAACTGGGCTTGTTTAGTCTGGAGAAGAGGAGGCTCAGGGGAGACCTTATTGCCCTCTACAACTACCTGAAAGGAAGTTGTGGTGAGCTGGGGGTCGGCCTCTTCTCGCAGATAACTAGTGACAGGACAAGGGGGAACGGCTGCAAGTTGTACCAGGGGAGGTTTAGGTTAGAGACTAGGGGAAATTTCTTCTCTGAAAGGGTGGTCGGGCATTGGAACGGGTTGCCCAGGGAGGTGGTGGAGTTACCGTCCCTGGGTGTGTTTAAGGAAAGGTTGGATGTGGTAGTTAAGGGCGTGGTTTAGTGGGTAATAGGTGGTGGGGGGATGGTTGGACTAGATGATCCTTGAGGTTTCTTCCAACCTTAATGATTCTGTGATTTCCAGGATAACGTGATGGCATCGTCCACCACTATTAGCCAGACTTGCTGGGATATAATGGGCAGACTGAGAACAGAGGGAGGTTTCAAGGTAGAGGAGATGACTGAGACATTTATTACAGAGCCATTAGGTTCAGACTACATAGCATCAATCCTCTGCAATGTTCTTATGTTCAATAGGATGGCTAGAAGCAAAAGACTTTTGATGCCTGCAGAGGCTTCTTGAGTTGAAAGAAGTATATGCAAGTGCCTTGCAGGCTGTGTTTTGAGGGCCTTGTTGGGAGCCTCTCAAGCAAATAACGAGCGGCAGAGAGGCAATCACACATTAAGTCTCAACAGACTGATTCTTCTCAGTAGTCTTAGCTCCTTCAGTGACCTGGGGAGTGAAGGAGACATGCAAGGTGCAATTGCAGAAAATCTAGTGGAGAGGGCAAGATGTTATCTGCGTCAGTCAAAGTTGCAGGTACCAGCTGAGCTCTGTATGTGGAAAACAGAAATCTAAATACTTACAGAAGGTAGAGTGGGGCTCTTAAGTCTGAGGGGAAAATAATGCAGAACTCTGACCATGAGTTAAACTCACGACCACAAACCTGGGAAAGATATTAATTACATTGCAGTGGTTGTGATACCTTCTTCCACAAGGAACCCTCAGAAACCTGAAGCGAGGGCAATGTTCAAAGCTGTGATCATTCATTAAAATCATCATTGTGCTTCTTGTAGCTCAATGCAACACACTGTGCGTGTGTGATTCAGGAGATACTCACTTCTTCCTGACAGTAGACTGATTGAAGAGCAGAGTCAAGTGACTGCCTTTGGCAAGTCCAAACTGATGGGCACCTCGAACATGATCAGGTAGCTCATCTTTTGCACAAACTACCTGTTAAGGAAAGGACTTTAGTAGCAGGTGCTGACCAGCAAGTACCAAATGGCAACTCGTCTATGCAGAACTTTGTAAGGAGCAAATCTGAGCACATGATAAACGCAAAGCAAACAGCTCTGAACCATCTTTATGCTCAAAAAGAACCAGTTCTAGTGATTAAGCTATGTCTCACAGACAGCCCCAGTCTTTTCTACTGAGAAATGTTTGTAGTTAAGAAATATTTATCCACCTATCTTAACTGATAGCCCTCTAGGTAACAAATGCTGGAAGGCAGAGTACAATTTCAGTGTGAAAATCTTACGGACTTGGTAGAAATACTTTCCCATTTAGCGAGGACACACGTTTGTGTTATGATTTGGGGGATGGAGAGCTGAGTAACAGACTACGAGCCAAAGCGATACTTTAGCTCTAAGAGGGACAGCTTATTTCTTTTTATAGCCACAGTTGTATGAGATGTATAAAACCCTGCTTTCTGTTGCCACAGAAAAATTATTTCAGGATGCTTTGGAAACACTTCATTATAAAGATGTGCAGCTGCAGGAGGAGAGAAGTAATGCTGCCTTCTCTCTTGGGAAGGAGGACTGTGTGAGAGGAAACAGGTGCCACGCAAGCTGCATTCAGACACTGTGTGTCTCTGAAATGGTTTGCGTCTCCTCTTTGACACACAGCAGAGACTGCATGTGTGACCAGGAAAACGTGAATGCTGAATTGCGCAGCTAATGCAAATCTCAGCACAGAGCCACTTTGGCAGGAGCACACTAAAGATAATAGTTACTGTCAAGTCCTTCTGCTGGGGAATTATCATTCCACTTTTTCTTGCTGCTTGCTTTTTCTTGTTGTTGCTGCCTGAGCAACAACAAACTACATTTCCCTTTCACAAGGCCAACAGACTGCTAAAAGGTTTATATCACAGTTTTTCTATAAGAAATCATTATTTTAAATCCACGTTCATGGAACCATCCCATACCACAGAAGCAGCAAATATACCCAGTCCATACTTTGAAAATTCTCCACAAAGCTAAAATACATCTTGTTGTTGAACACTTTCCCAGAAGAGACAACAGACTTTTGCTGCAATACATACTTTTTTTGTATCTGTAAGAGGCCGCAGGGGAACTGGTAAAGCCTGAAGTTCAGGTTGTATCTCAATGTCTTCTGGCTGTATGGCTGGTTTAGGCTTTTCTGACAAAAAGCAGCTGTCCATATCCACATGTTCATACTTCATGGAAGTGGTGAAATACAAAAGCCTGTGTTTCCAAAAACCCGCACTTTAAAATGGCAAATGTCCACATTTACCAAGCACAAGGCAAGTATTTTACAGGGTCTTTCACTAGTAACAGGAGAAAGGGAAAGAAGAGGCATGCTGGGACAAAAAGATTGAGAAGTGGCAAATAGTCTGGCCACAGAACAATATTAATAGACAATATTCTTGGAAAACCATTCTGTCTGTGAGCACAGGTAAAATTATAGCAGAGAAAGTTGCATTTTCTGCAGTGTCTTTATACACATTACAGACATTTTTGATGCTATTTGGAAATGTAGGTGGTAATATTCATTTTCTGTCTCTTATAATATTCAAATCATCAGTATCATGCTTGTCTTATGTTAAAAACCAGGCAAACGGACAATGTCATGACAGACATTACAATCCACAATTAATAATTACTGTACATAGTTTTCCCAAACAAAGCATTTTCCCCTCTGACTTACTCCTTGTTAAAAATAAGATTGCTGATACACCCTTGAAAGGAGCCAGCCATTTTTAGCCCCAAGATGCCCTCTCCTGCTGGAATGCCACCAGCGTAAAAATTGGAAATATTCATGGGGCTCATTTCTGCTGATGAACCAAGCCTCAATTCTGCAGGGTTACTTTCATCCACCTGTACAGTTATGATCCTGAAAAAGATAAAGGAGGGAAAACATTAATTTCCAGGTGAAAAGCATTCTTTTCAGCTTCAAAAATGTCCTATTCTAAGAAATAAAGATTCCCTCACTTTGATAATCCTTCCAATGTCTTAAAACTAAAAGACCTTCTTTAGATCATTTTTAACATGTAGAGTTTATGTGGATAGCTGTATTTTTTCTAATACTATTTAGTATACTCTACACAAGCGGCCCAAGCTGACTAGAGATTTTGAGAGCTTTTAACTACAGCTTCATCAGCAGCTGTACGCTGTATACAATTACCGTGTAAATCAGAACACCTCCATTTACAACGGAACAACACAGCCCTGATTATTCCACCTAATGAGCTATAGCAAAGTCAGTTCCTCAGAGAGCGCAGTGAACTGACAACAGCATACAATAAATTAAACAGGTAATACTGTTTACAGTCCCATGTACCTTTTATTTCGGATTAGGATGACAGAGTGTTCTTGTCCATCACTGTATGTTCCATTAGCAGACTGAAGAATTACTTTTCTAGTACTTGCTCTATCTCCAGCATTAACATACACTGCAAGATGACCATCGATCAGCATGATGGAAAAGAAGGGCTGTGAATTTAATCAGAAGATTAATTTTTAACTATAACTCAATTTCCTGTCACTCATTCAATGTTTAAGTAGAACATATTTTGGAAAAATTTACCTCCAGCTTTGTTGTAAACAAATTTTTTAATGAAACTCAAAGACTAGGAGGCATGTATTGGTACTTCTCAGAGTGCAAAACCTTCTGACAGAAAACATGAAAACTGGAGATTTCTCTGGTCATAATAAAAATTCAGGGTTTTTTTATGCCACCACACTCCTCTCCTTAAAGGAAGGAAATAAAAAGGGGGAGGTATTCCTAGTAAAATTTTGTCCTTGGCTTCCAGGAGCTCCAAAACAGTCCACTGAATATGAGATAGCTGTTCATCTTGAATAACTTCAATAACCACTTCTGACTAACAGAATGCTCCGCGTGCATTTCATGTGCTGTTTTTGTCCTTGTGGCAAAAGCATTCTGGGTCCTAGTGACCATAATAGGTCTCTGCTAACTGATCTCTCACCTCTCTTCTGCTACAATGAATACCTCCTGTTCCCTACTTAGCACTCTACTTGGGCCTTGCTAAACCGAATACATTTTTCTCTCTCATTCTTTGCAAGTTACAGCCGTAAAAACCTAACTTGATATTACAAAATAAAAACGGCAAAAACAAAACAAAAAAAATCTTTATTTCCAGTACTTGCCAAATGTGCTTGTCTACGTCGTCGCTTTTCCAGTCCTCTGCTGAGTCCAGCAAGGATGATGCCACTGCTGTTCTTTGTAGCAAAAGTTGCCATCAATTCTGATTCTGGGCTTAAGGACTTAGGTACCAACTCAATATATCCGTTGTTCAAGATGCTTACACTACGGATAGGCTATTTTATGAGGAAGAGAAATAATTACTGACCTTGTCCCTACATAGCACGCAGTAACTAAACAAAAAAAAATTAAAAATTTCAATTATAGATTAGATTATCTTAGAATTTTTCAAGATAAACCCATTTCAACTCACTATATTCTTTTACAAAGATTACTATTCATTGTTCAATAACAGTAAAGATCGGGTCACAAAACCTAGAAGTCTCCTACCTCCAAAATACAGCCTTTTCTTACTCCATATGAATTTCTGAGCAAGTCAAAGGTTGAACGGGATATTTCCAGATTCTTGATGCATCCCACGTACATTCTACTACTAAGACCTTTCCTGAAACACAAGATTTTTTATTTTTTTTTCCCCAAGGAGTAGTATTTGGAATCTCCTGGGAGAAAGGATTAAGTTCTCTTCAACAAGAAAAAGACAGCGCTGTTTTAAGGAATGCAGTCAGCCCAGTTTAAGTGAAAACGAGTAATTTGGGTTTTACACTTAGCAGGTATTAATTCTGATCTTAAAAAAAGTCAGATAACTTTGTCCCCAGATGGAAACATACTAAGTGTGTAGTGCTATGCTTCCAGGCCAGCTCATTTTTCAAAACTTTAAGGTGAATCTTCAGCTGAAATGTAATGGCTTTGTGTGAGAGTGTTACTGTAGCTCTCTGCTACCTACCAAAACTTTTTCATTTCTTAAGTTTGGAGGATTCATTCCAGGTTTAAGTCAGAGAAATCTAAGTCTGCCCTGCCGTAACCCCTTACAGGCTGCTATACCAGCTAAGATTAACAAGTCTGCACCTCTGCAATAACTGCACAGAGAGCAATATCATCCCAGAATTTACTTTATTGTCAGGAGTATGCAGACAGTTAGATTAGATTTTCTTTTGCAATGTTTATCCTTTCAAAGTGAAGCCACTAGAAGAAATGTGTTTACAAGTTCATCGGGGATGTGCAATATAAAACATATAAATTAGAGACATGCTAAAAAATATGTATTTGTAATGGGTTTTTTGGTTGATCTGTTCACAACTGTTTCTCCTCTGATCCAAATTTCAAAACAGAATTACAAGAATTCCTTTCTGAAGTAAAATTTTTATCCTGAAGCGCAATTTTGACCATAAACGCCAGCTGGAAAACACAAGGCTCACACAGGTAAGAGATCAAAGGAGCATTGTTCCAGGCAGCAGTGCTGAATGCTTGCTGCAGTCTGACACAAAGAGCAGGTGGCTACTGTGGCAGCTGCTGTCGCGGAAATCAACCATGGAGGGAAAAAACCAGAAGCTTGTCTCTGATTTGAACTGCAGTGTCAGACCTACCAGTGAAAAGCACCGTACTAGAGTTTGAAGGCAAAGGACAGATAATTCTGTGATATACATAGCCATAAACAAGACTTCCGAATTCACCGATTTTCATTAATTTCAGTGAAGATAAGAGTTTGTTCGAGTCTTCCCCTCTACTTACAAGAGTCTTACTGCTAAGAGTCTTAGCAAAGGGGGAAAAGAAAGGATGCTTTACCTCACAGTCCTCGATTTTGGCAGCCCACCAATGAAGATTGGGTCCTTATCAGAGCGGTTCAGGTCTGAGGCAACCCCAGGAGATTCTCCTTGCTTGGTTTCTCTATAGTTAAGGTTATATGCATCCATGACTGCCAAAATTCCTGCGAAGAAAAGAGTAAAGATCTGGAGAAGGACATGAATACATAATTCTTCCACTTTGGCAATCTTGTCTCTAATAAAGGAAAATTTATTCATTGACTCAAACATGTATGGACAATCTTCTTACTTTTAGAATGAATCATTTATTGTACTTCAAGCTATCCTGTTAAAGTCATTTATTCCTTTCTGCCAAAACCAAAACTGGGAAAGTCTACAGGAAAATATATATATGAGAATATGTTATAGCTATTAACACATATTATTCGTAATGCATTACTTCCTAAACATAGGCCCCAAAATACTGTTGTACTATTAAAACGCAGACCAGACAATGTGATCCCTGATATACAGACCTGGACAAAGATCTTTCACTCTTTAAGGGCTATCGATATGTTTTTGTCTGGCAGCTTCTGCTCTACCTGGGCTTTATAAAATGTGCCAAACCAAGCACAAGTTTTACACTGCTGCCCTTCTAAAAGCAAAGTAACATAGATTCGGGCACTGGAACAGGCTCCCCAGGGAAGGGGTCACAGCACTCAGCTTGATTGAGTCCAAGAAGCATCTGGCCAACGCTCTCAGTCATCTGCTCTGATTGGGCTGGTCCTGTGTGGGGCCAGGAATTGGACTCGGTGATCCTTATGGGTCCCTGCCAACTCAGGATATTCTGTGATTCTGTGATAGATGTGACTGCTAAAGAAATTGCATTGGAAGTGACAAAATTTGTTTGCAGTGATGTTCCATGTGGCTGTCTTAGATACTTCTATTTGTAAATGCGCAGACAGTTGTTTTTTTCAGTCTGTGGCCTACCTTGTTTCTTGTTCCGACTGAATGAAATTTTATACCATGTTCCGTTGTTGTAACGATTTTCTGTTGTAAGAGCAAGAGCTCCTGAACCTAGATCAACGGTCAGTCTCACTTTGCCATCAACAAGTTCAAGGGACAAGAAATCTCTCTGGGAAGGAAAAAAAAAAAAAAAAACCCAACCAAACAACAGATTAAACTCTTGGAAATAAAATCGTCGAAAAGGATGCATCTTTTGCAGGTTTGGGCTACTGTGTGAAAAAGGTTTGGTAACTCTTGTACTCTTTCTGTTAGGTCCAAGACAGTTACATTTGCTGTGTTTAGGAAAATTAAGTTACATGTACCTCACAAGGATGTCTTTTTGTTTCTGTTGTTATTCTGACTTAAATGCATCAGTCTTGATTACTCAGCAGAGGAAGGTTTAAATAACAAATGTCACATTTCCTTTTTAGTTTGATAAAGTTGAGAGTAATTTGATTTGACTGTTAGCATAACAATCAAACACTACAATATTCTTTCTGCAAGAAGCAAAGAGCTTCTTCACACAGTAAAAAGACTTTCTGAATTGTATTAAAAGTACCCCCTCTGCACTGTAGAACTTAAGTCAGATACCATTGTGCAATGTATTCAGGCAGTGAGTACATTATAAAGCAAATGAATAATACAGTGAGTCTCAAACAATTCGTATCTAAATGAAGCTTTGTCTTCCTTTGGGAAAAGAAAAAACACCAGCTAAGTATCTGATAAACTGCATGACACATGAAGCATTCATTTTAGTCTAGAATTAAAACGATTTATGGAGAGTTATTTTCATTGCTCAATTTTGCCCTCGGTATATGTAAGTATTTGCCCTACAGAGTTATCTCTAGGATTCTTGTCTTTACTCCTTTGGCCTGTGATGTCAATCGCAGGTGATAACCTACACAGAGATAACAACTTGTTTCAATATAAGTAACCGGAAAGAAAACCAAAGAAAGCAAGAAACCATCACGTGATCTAAACATATTTTTTGACAGCTTAAGAATTTGATCGATTTTCTTACAGTGCCATTTGAAGCAAGATACAGAAGCAGCCCATTAGGTGAAAAGGTACTGAAAAATATTATTATCTGAGTCACTGTTGAGCGGAGTGCCTTCTCCACAACTGAGTATCCTCTGCCATCAAAATGGAATGAAGTGTCCTCATCCTGTGGGCTACAGAAGTACAAAACAGTTAAAAAATGGTAACAGAAGATTTGTGTTTTTCCAGTCAATTTTGCAGAAAATATATGAAAAATTAGATCAGTTGGTGCAGCCCCCAGGCAGTATGATTAGAAAGTGTGGAGACTTGAATCTTGATATTATGAATAACTGAAGGATTCCAGCCAAAGGCCATTTTCATCACAGAATCTCACAATACATGATTTAGCCATGGGGAAGGATGTATACAAGATAAAAAATGTTCTTCCCTGGTGTGTGAAAAAAACCTAATGATTTTTTAAAGGAAAAAATAATTGTTACAACATACACCCTCTAACTTAAAACATGTCATCCGTTTATCAACATGCTTTGCATAATTGCACTTAACAATAAATGTTATTAGCCTCTTTCCCTGCAATATAATATTTGTAAAAATATACAATCAAGCAGCACCCTCTGCTGTTTCTACATGAAACTATCTGCAAAAGGGAATACGGACAAAAGTATTTCTTTTCAATCCCTAAACCAGAAAACTAGTACAGTCTTCAGTCCCCTTTCCCTATGATTACAAGAATGGTAGCAAGCTCAGTGGCTACACTTCTGCTATGGGTGTTTTTAAATATGAATGCTTTACACTGTTTTCTTGTCCTACGAAAGAATAAATTTGTCTTGCTGGAAATTACAGGAAAGCAAACATTCCAAAATAGTTTCGGTTCACTGGCAGTCGCTGCTTTCAATGCACAAAATAGACCACAGCAATAGAACGTCTCTGAAAAACTGATTAAGTGATAAAATTCCATACACTGAAATTATTTGACACCACTGGCACATTCAGATTAGCGTGTTCAGAACTGTAAGTTAATGATCAATGAAACACTGCAATCTGTCCGAGTTCATTATTTTTAGCTAGCACAGAAATATGTATTACATATGTAAATTATGCTAAATCTGTTACAGAAAAAGAGAGAGAGACAAAATACCTTCCAAAACAGCCGTTGCACTTGCCCTCTCTTTCCATGTAGTTCCAAAGACCTATGGATTTGCCATTCAGGGATGCCTCTCCCATGCACCCTTTAAAATGGGTCACCTTAACAGCGGGCGATTTCTGCAAGACAAGAAATACTTCATGAATACAATTAATGTTAAGAACTCTGAAAATTATGCAGCTAAATTTCTGCTTGGTGTTTTTCTTTGAACTCTTTGTTAGACATAAATCATCATAAAAGAACAACAAGTCTTAGCATAACTATTAACAATTATAATTTAAACCATAGTAGATTAGTTTTGCAGCAAGTAAAAAAGTAAAATAACTATGTCCTTGACCTACTTACATGCCTCATGGCATGAATAACAATGGCAAACTAGAAGAAGCCATGGAACAAGGACAGGAAAAACAATGTAATTGTGTATTGTCTATGCATCATGCATGCACACACAGCCTGTCCTGGTTAACACATTATGCAAAAATTTCCAGGGAATATTAACTTCAGGATACTAGAATATGCTTATAGCATCTTTGCTTTACGTTCAGAGTACCTGGCGTTTCTTGATGAGGTAACCAACGCATGCAATTACTTCTAATTCTAAAGTATACCTCAAACCACAATAAAAACATTTCAAAATGCTGATCTCAGAATTTAACCTTGATTTGCCCTCCAAGTCCTCCAATAAACATTAGGGTTGATTTGTTAACATCCAGTATGCTGGCTGTCCCCGGAGAGGTTGCTGATTTAGGTGAAGGCTTTTGATTGGAGTTCATTTCCTCTATGCTGAGTGTACCTGTTTTTCCAAACCTGCCAAGTACAAACACTAATAGTTTGTAGTGGGTTGACCTTGGCTAGAGACCAGGTACCCACCAAGCCGCTCTATCACTCCCCTTCTCAGCAGGACAGGGAGGGGAGAAAAAGGAGATGGAAAACACTCATGGGCCATGATAAAGGCAGTTTAATAAAGCAAAAGGCTGCGTGCAGAAGCAAAGGAAAAACAAGATTTATTCTCTACTTCCCATCAGCAGGCAATGTCTGGCCACTTCCTGGAAGCAGGGCTTCATTACATATAGGAGTTGCTCCAGAAGACAAATGTCATGAATAACGAATGCCCCCCCTTTCTCTTAGCTTTTATTGCTGAGCATGTCATACAGTATGGAATTTTCCTTTGGTCAGTTTGGGTCAGCTGTCCTGGCTGTATCCCCTCCCAAGATCTTGCCCATCCTTATGCTACTCGTGCAGGGAAAATGCTGGAGACAGCCTTGATGTGCGCCAGCACTGCTCAGCTGTGGACAAAACCCTGCTGTGTTATCAACACCTTGCTAGTTACCAATGCACAGCACAGCACTCTGAGGGCTGCTGTGGTGAAAATTAACTCCATCTCAGCCAGACCCAATACGTAGTTCCAGAAATCACTAGGCTTAATCAACACTTGCTGTTGTCTTCTACTTTAAAGGACAAGAAAAATCTTGTCCCTGAAAAACTCAGAAGATGGTTTGTGTTGTTTATGCCAAGTTCACTCACTAAGTAGTTGGACATTTCTACAATACAGCCAGTTCATTAAAAAGATAATAATCAATTTTCCTATCCAACATCTATGCCATTCTCATTTTAATTACCTGGTTGCATGTATTCTGTGCCATTTGTTGTTGTCAATTTGAATATCAGGGTATTCCAGCCTTGTTGATCCAGAGCCCAGATCCCAAAGAAGAGCTACCTTACCACGTCTCATCTCCACCGCAAGGAAGTCTGTCTGAAAAACAGCAGGGATAATTCTAACACATGGCACTGAACATATAATTTCCATAACATTGAGAAAGTCTTCCCAGACTCATGTTCCTACACCCCATATTATGGGAGTTGACTTTTAGCAAGATCAGATCCAGTAGGTTTTTCCTCATTCTTAGTTTTAATGAAACAAAAACATCAGCTTATATACAAGTAGGTGAATATTTTTATAGATATATAAAAACACGTAGGCATATAGAAATATGCACTTCTGAGTGTACATGAAGTGACCCACCAGTCTGTGAAGAAGCACTATCACACAATAGCATGCCACAAGGCTATGCATTTCTTAGGATTACAGAGAGAAGGAAGAAGGCAGCAGCATGACATTGAGCCATCAGGCAAATCGCCTGATATACTCCAGCACACTATACGAAAGCATCACATAGTGTTACACTACATGAGGTAAATGCACAACATGGGAAAAAGAAGGGGAATTTTCATGACACGGCCAAGAGGCAATGCTAAGGAATCAGGTGCTTTCATTCTATAACTTTGAGAATCTCTGAACTCATCTATGGCACAAAAATATCTCCACCCCTGGTGAACACATTTGCCTGCCAATGGCCACACCTGAATACTTACTTTGAAGTCTAGTAGGAAAAAGCATATATACAGTCATTTAAAACATTTGACTACCATTACCATCAGTAAAAGTATGCCAGAAACTTACCTTTCCATTGCTACCGAGGTAGAAAAGGAGGTTATCTGGTTCAGCAGTTTTCACATTGAGTGTTAAGGTGTTGTAATTCGTAGATGAAATTTGGGGTTGATAGGCACGAATGCAATCTCTGTCTGCTGATACTGCAACTTTAATCTAGGGAGGAAGGGAGGAAATGTAATCTAAGTAAGTCTCAGGGTATACAGTACATATTTTTGGAATATGTACTTAGCTTCCGACCAACAAATGCATGCCATTTGCCAAGATACTTTCATGCAGTCTTAAGTATGGCTACCTGGGTTAGATCTTAGCAATCTCCTAGGTATCACTTGACAAAGAGATTCACACATAGAAAAGAATGAAATCTGTTATAATCCACTCATTCAATTAGGAGAGTTGAAGCCAGTAAATTAAACTATTCAAATGCCTCAGAAAATAACAATAAATTTTGGGTCAGAAGCACAAGTATCAGTAAAAACTACTGTAATAATATAAAAAAAACCCCAACTAATTCAAAACTTTAAAAACCAAACAAGGAAACGATTTTTAGACTATCCTGAGAGATTTTGTTTTTTTCTAATTTTAAAGGCAGACAGTCTGAAATAATTCTGGTTATTTCAAAGTTTTACGACACAGTTTACCTGATGATTAAAAAAATACATTTGTGAATATACGTTAAACTTGAAATTTAAGTAGCACCTTGCAGAGACATCTGGACAGATTGGAGAACTGGGCAAACACCAACCGCATGAAGTTTAACGAGAGCAAGTGCCGGATTCTAGTTGGAGGTCTGTGACTAGTGGAGTCCCTCAGGGATCGGTGCTGGGTTCGGTGCTATTCAATATCTTCATC
>VWZZ01002590.1:295750-313431 GCA_013399095.1 Psophia crepitans
GTGCAGTTTTGGGCGCCACAGTACAAAAAGGACAAAAAACTATTGGAGAGTGTCCAAAGGAGGGCAACAAAGATGGTGAAGGGTCTAGAGGGGAAGACATATGAGGAGAGGCTGAAGTCCCTTGGTTTGGAGGGGAGACCTCATTGCGGCCTAGAGCTTCCTTACTAGGGGGAGTGAAGGGGCAGGCGCTGATCTCCTCCCTCTGGTGACCAGCGATAGAACCCGAGGGAACGGCATAAGGCTGCAACACAGGAGGGGGGTTAGGTTGGAGATGAGGAAAAGGTTCTTCACCAAGAGGGTGGTCGGGCACTGGAACAGGCTCCCCAGGGAAGGGGTCACAGCACTGAGCTTGGCTGAGTTCAAGAAGTGTCTGGACCACACTCTCAGTCATCTGCTCTTATTGGGCTGGACCTGTGTGGAGCCAGGAGTTGAACTCGATGATCCTTATGGGTCCCTTCCAACTCAGAATATTCTGTGATTCTATGAAATTTGTATTCCTGTTGTAATACCACTAACTCCTTTGAACACTGTCTAGTAAAAAGATAGGACATTCTTTCAAGCTAAATATGCAGCAAAATTCCAAGAAGCTTGGTAGTCTATTGACAGAAAATCCATTTTAGCAACAGAAAAGCCTTGACTTCATCAACTTCATTGACTATGCCTGTAATAATATATAAAGCATGCATGTGTATATGCATATGATACAGATATATAAAGCTTCTCTCCTCCAGTAAAAGTTTACAAAACAACAGAACAAACTCTCTCAACTTAGAAAATGGAATTTTGCTAATACTTTTTTTCACCCTGCCTGAAACCTCTGTGATTTATGACACTTCTGCAGTGGATTCATTAAGCTTCAGTAGACTGTGACAGAGAAGCAATAACCATATAATTAAGGAGATTTACAGAAAGAATTGAAAGCTTTTTACTTTTTAAAGCAAAACCTTGCTAAACCTTACAATAACATACCCATATTAAAGCCAAAGGCATACCTAAAATTACTGAGCAACAAAGTTATTTTCATATTGCCCTCACCAGTTTAATGAGGTCCACAGTACAGTTGATTCACTTTTGTTGTCTTTAAGGAGGGAGCAAAGATTTAAAAACAAGAATATTAATTGTCTTAAAAGTATTGTGGATGCACAGCAGCTTCTTGCAAAGAAGAACATATGGACACGGAGGGCAGAGATGCAAAATTTATTGATAGCATCAACACTCTTGTTAAAAAATTTGTCATGATACTTGATGTTATACAGAAATGTCCCACATCAGTCTCTGAAATAAGCTTAGAAATTAACACCTTGTCCTAAAAAGAATGGCAGCTTTATCTCAAGTATAAATGGCTCTCTATATCAAAGAACTTCCCCACTATAAGTGAAAGTGAAGCCAGTTAAGTCTGGAATGATGGAACTTACAGATGCTGCCTGTTTGCGGGCCTGGCTGATGAGCTCTTTAATTTCAGACAGGTTTCTGTTCAGGTTCTCTTCTAGTATCTTCAAAGGTTTCAGCCTATCCAATAAAAGACTTGCTTGCGCTTCAACTTCTTTAACTTGTTTTTCAGCTGTGACTGCTGCCAAAACATAAATGAAATGTTGATGCAGGTTGAAAGAGAAATGTACTGTCCATTGCTGAAATATTTCAACAAGGTGGCCTGTTTCTGATCATTCTGTTTTCAGCAATTTTAAACATCAGTAAGGAATATGCACAGTTAAGGGTATCCCATGTGACTCCTCTAGAGGTCTTTTAAAAAGTTAGAACATTTTTATTGAATTAGGAAGAAACTTTCAGACCATCAGACTCATATTTAATGCCTATTAAAATTGAATATTAGTACTGCTTCTGCAAGCAGTGACATTTCTAAGGAGCAATGAAGCAGCAAACTTACCAGCTTTTGATGAATCAGTTATAAGTTCACTGGTTTTCCTCAATGTGTCATTAACTCGGGACAATGTCGAAGAAGTGTTCAGCAGTTTTTGACTGAAATCCCCAAAGTGGCTTAAACCCACCACAGCACTGGTGTTTGCAGACACAGCCAGCTCTTTCACCTCAAGCATGTATTTCCTTGTATCTGAAACACAGTTCCCATGTTAAAAAACTTTCATACATGCTCGGGAGTAATAAAAGCCTGGCTTCATAACACCACGGTTAGAAACATAGTCAAAACACTGCAAATGCTGTCAGTTATGTTGCTTTGATAGTAAGAGGTATATTTTTGTTAGCTTGTATTCTTCTGTCTCTGAGGGGAGCTCCAAACCAAGACCTACTGCGATCTAACTTTGCTTAACTGTCGAATGTGTCACAGCTTACAGAGTGGGACATTTACCTGCTGTGAAACTGGAGTGCCAGGAGGCTGGTGCAACTCCTCTCGCCCAGTTATTAAGGTAGCAAATGGCCACGGCTGTGGCCCTGAACAAAAAACACAGTAAATGTTCCCAAGCTGATGATACAGATATGGATACAGCTATAGCAGTAGTTTGTACATCTATTTATGTTCATAACCATACACAGAAAGAGGTATACAATCATAAAACATATTACAGATATATATAATAATGGAACCTACAGCAATTTTAATTAAGGTTTAGATTCTCACTTCCTGATCAAAAGACTTGATTAATGCAAGTTTTGATTCTGGGAAAAGTGTTTTATTTTTCATGACCAGCTCCGAATACAACATAGACACAGAATGCAGAGATGGGGAACTTCATTCTGCTTATCCCAACAGGAAGGCTATATGAATACGTCAGGCTCAATTAGTACTTGCACCCTTGCAATCTGAGACTTAAGTTTTGAATCCTACAGAAAGCTGGTGAGGCAGAAGGTCTATTACACCCTTTGCTTTGGCCTACTATCACTTATATTGGGAGCACAGCACTCCCAGTCTCATTCTGCTCCTTACGCTCCCTGTGCCTGAAATAGTGGGAAGATGCTGCAGCTGTCACTAAAGGTCTGATTTAGGTCTGCAGGGATCCTTCTTCACAACCAGTACCCTACACAGAGGGTACCACCACCATGAATCTCTGCCCAGATTAAAAAAAAAGAAAAGCTTCAAGAAATGTAACAACAAAGCTGAAATCAAACAATATTAAGCTGTGAGTTAAGGAGAACTGTCCTATGGCTTTAATAATGCCTTTATTTCCCATGTGTATCTTTATGTCAGATAGCATCCTGCAATTAATACCCAGTGTAACTCTATTACTAATATCACCCTTTAGCGTGAGTTAGGAGTCTGAGTTGTAAAATGGGTGTTTTAAAGCTTCAGACTTAGCTTTCTAATCTGGAAATACAGTACAACCCAATAACCCAGGCAGGAGGCCTTTATGAGTGTTTTTCTACATTAAGAAAAATATCATTAAGGTTGGCAAAGTATTTCAGACCCTCTTATTCACGACTTCAAAGACATTTTCTCTATTAGTTTCCATGAACTCTAGGCCTTTCCTGTATTCAAAATAATGACTTTTCTTAAAAGGGAATTATTTTGTTTCGGAAAAGCAAAGAAAGAACATTTTCACTGGTTAAAAGAAGTCAGCATTTACAACAAGAAAACATTTAGATGCAGATGATAAGATTCACAGCGCAGTATAAACAATTTTGAAACAAGCTGTCAAAAGGAAGCAAAACCTCATAGTTCCATATGTAAGTTTCTCTCCATGTGGGATTAACTATTCTAGGACTCCCCTCTCTTCTCATCAGTGTATTTATATTGCTTTCAGAGCTCCTCCTGATTTACAGCAGTGTGAAATGTGAATAAGGCTACAGACCATATATGATAACCCAGTTATGTTTCATGGGTTTACTAAAAAAATGGAAAATATTCCTTGTGAGGCGGAAGGCTAAATGAGTCTCCGGCACAGTTTATTGCTACGTCTCTGCAATCAAACAATGAACATGATTTTATTACAACTGTACTAGACGGTTCTGTAATAAGGAAAATGTCAATATAAATTTCACTTACCATTAGGCAATGCTCTCAGTGTCAAGAGGGAATCATTAAGCTGGCTGACAATTTTCTTAGTACTTTCGTGAATCTTTTCTACCTCTTTGTTCAACCCATTCAATCCAAATAAAAGGCCTATTGGAAGAAATAACTGTGATTTTTCTGTGCATAAACAAATACCATACAACCCACACAAACCCTATGTATAGGGATAAGAAGCATTCACTCATTCATCAATGGAACTTGTTTGTATTTTTCAACAGAAAGAGCATTTTACAAACAGGAATGCAAAATGAATGCAGTATGCACAGATAAGGTCCCGTGGGCATTGCTCCATTTAAAGTTATCCTTTTTCGCTAATTCCATCAGACTGAACTAGTAGAAACCTAAATCAGGAAAATGCTACAAATTAAAACGATTACATGATTGTGAACCCTTACAATTTTTATGATGCTCTTCACTTTTTGTGATATTTGACAGGAGACATTCAAATAAGTGTTTTATTCGGATTTGTGATGTTTGCAGAATCCTCTCACTAAAAATATGTAGAATAGAAGGAACAAAAAGGGTGTCCATCTGAATTACATAACATGTACATATTTGTAAAGCTATTGGGTTTAAAAGTAAAGACCATTTTACAGTTGCAATTTATCTCTGTGAAATACTCTGTTTCTGTCCAATTTCATCCAAAATTTTGGTTAGGGACAGCCTCTGCCCCTGCACAAAATCTGTGTCCAAAATGCTTTTTTGAACTTCTGTGGTGCAGACTCCAATGCCTTGCTGGTATCTTTGGAGTAACAAAAAACCAAAAGGATTTTTAGAATTTACAGAGGGGTTCTGAGTGAAAAGACACTTTGTATAGATAAAAAAAAAGTTCAGCTTGTTTCTATATTTCAGCTGTGTAGAAGGAACAAGTAAAAACTATTATGATTTAACTATATTCTCCTACTTGTGTAATCCATGATTTATTAGATAAAATTGGATTAATGTATTTCTGCAAGAACTATGTTTGTTCTTCATTTACTGCACAAACCCTGATGATTTAAGTCATAACATTTGGAAAAACAACCGTTTAAAGAAAGCATTGCCTGGAGGTAAATGAGGTATAGTGAAGGCCAATTTTTTACATGGTTACAGAGAAAAAACATATTCTTACCAAAAAAAGTAAAATAATACATGACTCCATAATACAGTGCTCTTAATTGTATAAAAATATGTATATATAGTTATATGCAGTATTTTACCTTAGTTTATGTTCATTTATAAAAACCAACTAATAAAAAAACCCAACCAACCAAACAAAAAAAAACATTAAAAACCACAAAACAGAATATAGAACAAGAAGCAGAAATCATAGAATCATAGAATTCTTTTCATTGAAAAAACCCTTTAAGATTATGAAGTCCAAACATCAATATCAAGTCCAACCATTAACATGTGAACTCTAAAGTACTGACCATCACTTTTTTTATTCAGATTTTTAGCTTCATTCTGAAATTTGGAGCTCAGCAGTAGAGTTTCTTTTCCAAGAAGACTGAAAGACTCCTTTGGCTGAAAAATACAGATATCAGTTGCCACATAAGAAAAAGATAAATTCAACTGAACACATTTAAGTATCTGCAGATGTCTCTGTCAAGTTACCAAACATTCTCATTATTTATGAGATATTCTGTTACCTTATTAAGCATGAACTAAAAAAATACAAATTGTAATCGTATTTCCAAGAATGTGACATTGAATCTCTTTGAGAGTTAATAAAAAGAGAAGACAGTGAAACAAAACCTACCAAATTCTAGCTCGAACACTACTATTGATTCGGTGTTGCCTTTTGGAACATCAATAATTCTAACTTCAGGCTTAAGTCAAAACTCTCAGCACTGAGCACTTTAAAATGAGATAGCTCAAAAATCCCAGTCTTTAAAGAGTTCTTTTAATCCATTTCTGCAACTGTAAAATCTGGAAAAGTACCTCGAAGGACTCATGTTGTACAAAGCTTTAATAAGACAGAGTGGTATAAAATAACATACAAGCTCACAAAACAACACAAACTATTTAGATCACTATCATGTAAATACATTGTCCCATATTTGTTTCTGCAGGCATAATGTGCAGGACACTTGTACAACATAGCCCATTCCTTCCTTGGGTATACAGTCATGAAAAGCAGAAAGAGATAAAAGGGGGGAAATAGAGTAATATGAAAGTAGTAAGGTCAGAGCAGTAACTGGTCAGGTCTTCTTAATCTACTGCTTCAGTAACCACCTGATAATTTTGCAAGGCAGAGGGATGGCAGATGAGACACAAAGGTACATTCGGTTTCGAAATGTCCTCAACTAAGCAAAATAGTGGTGGTTGGCAATATCTAGATAGAAATAGAAGAAGGACAGGTCAAATAAGCAGATGGTTGAATAATTCCAAAGGTGGAAAGGAGCACCAGAGGTTTGGGAACTTAAGTTCTACAGGAATCCACGTCAGATGACTGATACAAACACTCATAGAATAAAGTCCGGTCCAGCTAACCACGCCTTAGACATTAAAAAACCCAACAACAACAAAAAAGGTAAACGGTACAGTGGCAGAGAGAAAAGGTAAACAGAATGTGAAATCTGGTGCCATTACTGCCTTGGAGTACAGATTCAGGATACAGTAGATACTAGTTGGTGGGACAGGCTGCTATATATGGTTCCATCAAGAAGCCTCAAATTTCAGCACATGCAAAAACAATTAGAACAAATATTCCAAAATGAGAAAGAGAAAGACATTAATTAAAATACTAATATTGATACTTACTAAATCCAAGGGGCCATTCACAACTCTAGATGCATCATCTGCCAAACTCTCTGTTCTTTCAATCACACTTTTAACACTGGAGTGGGTGTAGACAGCAGCAGTTGTGTTCAGAGTCACATTTCTTACTTTAGAGAGGCCACTAAATAAAGAATTAACAAGTGATTCTCTTTTCATCAGAGTGTATTAACCAAGAACTAAATTCCACTCTTGTGTTACAACATGCACAACTTTCTAAGATACATGATACAATCTGAAAAAAAGAGCACACTTTGCCCTGGTGTTGTGTAAGTTCATTGTTTTAAACTGAAAAAATCAAGTCAAAGAAGGTTTACATCTATTTTTTTATTTCTTATTTTATTCCTTTTTGTTTATGGTCAGTTTTTTAATTCATAAAGCTACTTAAGTGACATTCTGCATGAAGAACAAACAAATCACATCACCTAAACAGAGCAGAGACAGGTTCCTAGTTCGAGCTCAAAAGCAAAGGAGAAAAATACAGAACCTAGGAGGAAATTCTAAGCATCTGAAAGCTATTCTGAATTAAATTTTGCTTTGTTGAATTTATCTGGGTGCAGTAAAGTCAGCAGAGTTGCTCAGTGTTACTCAGTTGTTTCTATTCTCAAACTTACATACATGTAAATTTTCCAATCTGGTACGATTTAACTTTTAACACACATATCTGCAGATTTTGAAGGACAAAACCAGCAAGAATTCTAGAAGGATTCCTGGGACAGAAGATTAATTTCCACTGAATTAACTGGAATGACTTTCCAACTTCCAAATTCTAAGAGTACATTTGAGTGAATTTGAGGTGGCAACACACTCATTTTTGCAAGATGCTTTGAAAGCAACAGTAACAGAGGCATAGCAGGAATAGTTTCCCAACAAGATTAAGAGAGATATTGTCAAGTATTCATACACAGACCAGAAGCTTTTCAAGTCACATGAGGATATACTCACTGAGCATTTAATAATTCACTAGTTACTGTGTAAGTCAGCAAAATGAAATGCAAGACTAATCAACCCCTCGATATCATTGAATAAAGGTACGCTGCATTAAAAGTAAAAAGCACTAGAAATGAAATCGGGAGTAAAAATTCATCACAGAATCATAGAATGGTTTGGGTTGGAAGGGACCTTTAAAGATCATCTAGTTCCAACCTCCCTGCTGTTGGCAGGGAACTCCTTTAGTAGATTAAGCAACTACCTATTTAAATTAAATCTGACAGACACTACTGAAAATCTCTCCTGAGTTCGTATTTGTGAAGATTCCTACCTCTCCAGTGCATCCGCAAGTCTTTGGACCTGGGCAGCATGGTCCTCGGCTCTGTATACCAGGTCCAGCACTCCTCTCACAGACATCTGCATCACTAGTTCATCCACATGGTGTCGCAGTTTGGTGCTCCACAGGACTAACTCATCCTGGTGGACTTCCAGGTTCTGCACAACAAAATGGTTTACTCTCTTTTTACAGCAGCAAAATACACTTGATAGTGTCAAAGGGGATGTTAAAACTTAACAACTTACAGATGTAGAATTCTTTACATCTTGGGCAAGAGCAGCTGCAATGTTCACTAGGACCTTCCCTTCTTTAACGAGCATGGCCAAGTCTTCTTCACTCTCCTTTATATTTAGCTTTTTATCCTATAGCATAAATCAAGTGTTTTATAGTAGTCGGTAAAGTCAGGTAGTGCAGACGAGTTCACATATTACATAACTGTATTTTGGTTTTCAAACAGAGGTCTGGTTTCCTTTGAGTTTTTTAAGATATCGCATATACTAACATGTTTAAACATGTACTAACTTATTAAAGTCTATAAAGCAGCTTTTAAATACAATTTCATATTTGATATTTCCTACACAACAAGATAGCACTGATGTCCAGTCTTACATTTAACTCTGCCAGGTTGCTAGAGATAAGAGGAAACAAGCGATTGGTCTCATTGATGTTAGCAAGCGTCTTATTCACCAGGTCCAGGGCATCTTGCAGTCTGCTGTTGTGCTTTGATAAGAGCTGGCTTGCATCCTTTTCTAGTTCAGCAAGCTCCTGCTGGGGTTTAAGATACTCTTTCTGAACCCGGATCAACAAATTTTCTGCAGCTCTGACAAAGACAGGAATCAGAAAAATAAACAAATGGCAAAGGAGACACTCAGACATGGATTTCTTGAGGAGAAAATGGGGTCATATGAAATTAATTTAAATCCATCGTCTTACAAAAGTCTTAATTTTTTTTCTGTAACAACATACATACACGTTAGCTTAGTTAATCATCTTACCGTACAAGAAGATGCCTGCCTGGGGGAGAGGGCAGGAGTACAGTTCATAAACTTTGTATATGGTGACTAGAGGGGGAAAAGGGCTAATATATATAATGTTTTCTTCGCCGTTTTTGGGCCATCCCCCACATCAAAACCTCTGTGGAACATCCCTCTGGGACTGCTCTATGTCTTAATTGTAGTGATTCATGTTTTGAATGTAGGATCAAAACATCAATTATGAGGACTGACATTGGAAAGAAACAAGTAACCAGAACTAAAAGACATATACCCAAGAGTTCTGAAAATTTTAGATTTCAAATAAAACTAGATAGCCTTATTAAAATGAACACTGAAATGAGCAATCTCAGTCTCCACACTGATCTTTTGAAATCAGTAACAGAGATTGTCTGGGAAATATCAAATATACCCACACTCATCAGTTGTTATTCACTTCAGCTGTTCTATTTGGAAATATTTGCATCTCCATTTGAACACTGAAGGAATTGGAACTGAAAATGATCCTGAAAGTCTGTTCCTTTGTTTCTCTTTGTTTTGGCACATATGCTGTGCGCTGCAACTCCTGTAATACTTTTCCATAAATGTCTGCTCCTTTATCAGATTTCAAATCGCATAGATCTTTAGCCAAAACAAAAAGGAACCTAGTTTATTTCACAATTATATACAGAAAAACACTCCTCAATCTTTCTTACTAACACATCTGCATTTGTGTGTATTTCTTAAAACTATTAATTCAGAATCCTTTCACTCAGAAGCCACAGCCTTAAAAAAGTTGCAAGAATGAAAGTATCTTACAGACAGTAATGGCTCCTATTTCAGTGTAGGGTAAAAAGGTTATATTTCAAATTATTTTGGAACTTTCCTTACATAGCAAATGTGGGAAGACCTCAGTTATGAGCATTGCTTATCAGTGTCATCACAAGCTCAGTCCACTGTGAGCCATGTGGTAACTTCTGCTCCCTGAAAAATGCACTGTCAAAAGCTGCTTAATTTAGATCAGTTTTGAACTTACAGCTGCATTGCATGATAAATTCTGCAGAGCAAACAATCTTATAAATCTTATTAACTCTCTTCTTCAATCTGTCAAAGGATACTTATCAGAAAACTTTCAGAAATTTCAACAAAGCCTATAACTGAAAAATTTAATTTACCGATTATTTGTATAACAGCTCAAAAGTTGATGTTGAAAGTCAGAACATTCTGTTACTATGCAACAAGATATTTTGAGACATTTTTTTGTAAGTGCAAAAAAGATACTTCAAGTTCCTAGTAAATATAAGAATAAATGGTACATTTCTAGTCCATTTAGCTTCTCTACAATTTAAAATTCAGTACAAGGACAAGCACAGGAGTGTGTTGAACAAAATCAGATATGCTACCAGAATATCCTGCCTAAATCAAAGCACTTAATAAAGAAAAGTCAGATTTTCAGAAATTTTCCACTCTGGTATAAATCTTTGTCCCTTGAAGCCAATGTTAACATTCCTACAGCTTTTGGTGGGCTAAGGCAATAACTAGTATTTTTTAAGCTGGAACAGAAACTTTGCTGAATGTTGGAAGTACGTGTTTCTATTGCTCAGTCTGGCAATGAGCACCCAGGCTGGATGAAGAATGGATCGAGAGCAGCCCTGAGGAGAAGGACTTGGGGGTGCTGGTTGATGAAAAGCTCAACATGAGTCGGCAGTGTGCGCTGGCAGCCCAGAAGCCAACCATGGACTGCATCAAAAAAAGTGTGGCCAGCAGGCCGAGGGAGGGGATTCTGCCCCTCTACTCTCCTTGTGTGAGAACTCACCTGGAGTACTCCATACAGCTCTGGGGTCCCCAGTACAAGACAGACATGGGGCTGCTGGAACAAGTCCAGAGGAGGGCCATGAAGTTGATTAGAGGGATGGAGGACCTCTCCTATGAGGACAGGCTGAGAGAGTTGGGCTTGTTCAGTCTGGACAAGAGAAGGCTCCAGGGAGACCTAATTGTGGCCTTCCAGTACCTAAAGGGGGCCTACAGATAAGACAGAGAGGGACTGTTTACAAGGGCATGAAGTGATAGGACAAGGGGAAATAGCTTTAAACTGAAAGAGGGGAGATTTAGATTAGGTGTTAGGAAGACATTCTTCCCTGTGACGGTGGTGAGGCAATGGAACAGGTTGCCCAGAGGAGCTGTGGATGTCCCCTCCCTGGCAGTGTTCAAGGTCAGGTTGGATGGGGCTTTGGGCACTCTGATCTAGTGGAGGTTGTCCCTGCCCATGGCAGGGGGGTTGCAGCTAGGTGATCTTTAAGGTCCCTTCCAACCCAAACCATTCTGTGAATACAAAAGTAATTTTAAAATAGCCTTTAACTGGGGACAAATCAAAACAATGGAATACAATACAATTCTAAACAGTAGCTCAGAATGCTGAAGCATGTGCCTTGATTTCATCTGCAAATCTATGTGATACATATTCCACTGACAATAAATCACCATGTCCTTCAGCAGACCTGACATGTCCTGGGCTTGCAATTGACTGAGACAGTTCTACAAGGTCTCCCAGCCAAAAGCAACATGATGTGTATTAGGGCCAGATCTGAATCAAACTGAACCCAGGGAGTCTTTCCACTTATTGCAATGGCATTTTGCATCACGTCCAAATGAACAGGCTTTGGCTAGATGAGTATCACATGGGATGCCCAAACATCTTCACATAATGTAATCCCAGAGTTCATATAGCTCCAACTGGGCTAGTTAGCCATCACACTGCCTTTTATTGTGGCACAATGTTTCCCCAGATATCTCTCCAAAAAGCAGTATTGCATAGTACAGACATGCAAAATACAGTTTTCAGTAAAAGAGGCTTACTTTAGGACACTGGTAGCATTACGATGCTGTTGAACAAAATCTTTCTTGCGCAATGCATTCAAAAGGGCAGAAATATCATCCTGCAGGCTCTGAGATGTAGCATTTGACAGCGGGAGATCCAGGCCCAGTGTTTCATTTAGTGACACAGCAACTTCAGCAAGTACTAAGTAGGAGAGTAAACACTTTAGTCATACCAGTAAAAAAAGAGTAATTGTGAACCCCCTTTGCAAACTGCAGCACGTAACCCTGTTTTTAAGAGTTGTGAAGGAAATACCTTTCTAAATTCTGTAAAGAAGTGGAAATATCTTAAAAGCAGGGTACCTTTGATGGTTGTATGCACTGTGTCGATAAATCCAATCAGTTCTTGACTTTTATTCCTGGTTTCCTGAGTCATTGTGTTAAGCTGCCAAGCTTTTTTCAAAAATCTAGATGACTAGAATAAAATCAGAGAAAAATCTTTGACAGTTCTCATAAAACACTGATTAATTCATGACAGTTGTCTATGTTTTTACACTTTTTTTCCCCATATTGAGAATGCTTTGTGAGAGGAAACAATGTAGACCTAGCTGATTCATAAATCTCTGATGCTGTCTTGCTTACAGATGCCTTAATTATATTGAAAGTTCCAGCCTCTGATATCAGTGAAGAATTGTGTTATCATATTGTTATTTTCATAATCAATAAGATCATAACTACCAAAGCTATAAGTAAACATGACATATTTTTAGCTACAATTAATGTATGTCTTAAGAAAATCACTCTTCTGGATACATCACTGTTAGCAATGACACCACTGTTAGCGCAAGCACCTAGTTAGATTACATATATATGGTCAGAAAATTATCAGTACACATGGTCAGCAAATGGAGATCTAGGGGCTGAAGTACTATTGTCTATTTTTTACTTACAATTTTTCATGTGTTAAAACTGAAGAATAGAAATGTTGTCTACTTTTTATGTGGATTTTCAACAGATTTATTTCTGCCAAGATCTTTTTAAATACAATACTATAGGTATCAAAGAGTTTTGGTGAATATTGAGCTATGACATAGTTTTGAATAAGCTCCACATGTCAAAATCAGTGAGAATAAAGTATCTCTATTTGTCCAGTTTTAGGGCCTTAAGTGATCACAGTCCAAAAAGCTTCTGAACTTAACAGAAACCATGGAAATCTCCTGTACATTATCATAAAACACTGTTGTTTGCAGAAGAATTCCACAGACCAATCAACTCCCCTCCTCATAAAGACTACAGAATGGACTGAATTCTTTCAGTGAACTCTACAATTTTAAAATAATTTCTAAACAGCTCTCTGGCATTTACATACCACGCTATGAAATCTCAAAGGATTTCTGCAGAAAGGCTAAGAACAAAGAAGCCAGCACCTACCTCTTCGTGCAACTGATCAATTCCTCCTGATAAACTCAGGAGATCTTCTTTTGTTGTAGCTAATGAGTAAGATGGATCTTCTCGAGGAACTATAGACCCCTATAAGAAACAAGAACAACCAACACACTGTGTTTAAGGCCTTTGTTGTGTGTCCAGAAAAGTTCTGGAAAGAAGGCAATTATGCACACTGGATTATTAATTTGTTTTAAATAACTGATTAACAAAGCATTTAAGACAGAATCATTACATATAGTTCATGCAAAGAGTATAATTTATTTAAATACGGAAACAAGAATCCAGCCATGTCGTACCTTCAATCTAATAAGCATAATAAGCACAATTCCTGCTCTCTTGACTCTAAATTTCACCACAGTCTGATGTCTGCCCAAATAAGCTATTTTGAAAAGTTCCAAGGCCCAAATTAGATGTTTCCATCCAGTCCCACATCTACTACTGTACCAGCAGCTGATCATGCCAAAATAGTTGCATCTAGGATACGTCTATGAGGATGACCATGGGGAGCTCTATGTTTCCATGTCAAAATCATAGAATCGTTTGGGTTGGAAGGAACGACAAGGATCATCTAGTTCCAACCCCCCTGCCATGGGCAGGGACACCCTACACAATGACCAGGTTGCCCAAAGCTCCATCCAATACAGTGCAAGGGAAGATGTGTAATTCACTTAAATAAGCTTGAGAATTTTCTGGCTTCCAGCTATAGTTACTTTGGTACAAGGCAAAAGGGAAGGTAATCTTTGATTAGCAAGAAAGAGGGGAATACCTGGTCCCAAATAGAGAAGCTACAAGACTACTAACTTACCCTCAAGGTTAAGTTGCACAAACAACATTGTGGCCTTACACAAACAGAACTGACATCATAGTTACAAGCAGTTTTACATCACTTTTAACATCCCACTTTCAAAAGAGTGACAGCTAGCTACATAAATATATATATATATAAAATGTACATAATAAAAGAGAAACTTAAACTGTTTTTATTTTTACCTAAGATTTGACTTTGTTTTATAATTAAAGTGCTAAATAAAAGCTACACATTGAGTAATGTTTATAGTCCCAGAAGATGATTCTCCTATACAAACACAAAACAATTACGGAAAGCAAGTCAATTGTATCCTGTAAATATTACAACAGTTCAGTATTTTTATGCCTTATTATATAAAGGAAGGGAAGCATAACTACTGAAGCTTTGTAACTAAAATGTTACCAACTAAAGGATAAGAGTATCTCTGCTGAAGCATAAACATGTAATTTAATCAAGTTTGCCTTCAGATATTGTAATTATTAACATTTTCAAGTACATTGATTGGAATTCAGTCTGCCTTAACATCTTAAATAGAAGAAAATTTAATTCAGACCCTTAATGTGCCAAATCCAGCAGCACAAGAAGGCTCACATTATTTTGATTTTGTTGTGATATGGTGAATACAAAGAAGATAACTTTGTTTCTGTCTTAAAGCTTGTCTTGCTTAACTTATCGCTGAGCAGACTCTTATCAATAAATGTGCATATTTTAGTGGTCATGAAGTACAGAGGATTCTGCTAATCTCTGGCTTTGTGCAGAGACCACATGTACTTAATCCTCAGCTACAATAAATGACAAAAATCACAAAATCTGGTGTTTCATGCCTTCATTAAGGGGGAGAGGAGCTGTTAGAAAAGTTTCCTGCACACAGCCTAAAAGTTTCTGACACTGAAACATTCTACCTGGCTTTTGTGTCCTGAGATGGACAGCTTTGCATTTGGACTGCCACTCAACCAAAAGGAAAGCAAACCGCTGCATCCCAGGCACCCTGGTTAATGGAGAAGCAGCCTGCCAGACCCACTCCTCCCAAGGACTCTAGGGGAACACCCTCAAGATCTATGCCTTGGCAGCTCTTTAGCAAAGAGACCAAAAAGGGAAAAGACCTGGCCTGATGCTTCTATTTCACTCCTGAAAATTATTTCCCTTCCTTTCAATAGGTCTGGGCAGCCTTAGGGATGCACATAATCCAGGTGAAGCACATACATATTTGCACATTCAATAATCACGGTGCTGATTGAAAAATATATTCACCCATTTCTTTAAATGTTAGCACAAAAAATCATAAGAAAGTAATACAGGCAGCTAAATAACTTAAGGAATCGTTCTATACTAAACATAATATTCTTAATCTGGTATCATTTACCCATACACACATTCAAGCCATGAACTTCAGGAGGGCTTCTGCTAACTTACTGGCACACATGAGTAGCTGCAAGTTTTGCTTTAGAAGTGTGACTAAGTATTTCTACTATTCGTGCGTTCATTTTACCTTCAGATGTTTTGTTGCATTCTCCAACTGTGACAATATCCCGTAGGGCACGCGGGCAACACCAGTGAGGTTCACTGAAAGTATGGCCTTGTTAAGATTATCCAAACTGTTTAACAAAAGTCCTGTGCAGTTGTCATCACAAGCTAAATAAACCATTTTAAGAGAATGAAGAAATAATTGTATTAAAAAGAAGCCACCAAATAGTGAAATTTGTTTTGATTTACACAGTATGTGCCTTCACATTTTGAGTTATGAGCGATTAAGTACAGTAATTTTGCATATATAGATTTGTAGTATTGCCCTTTCCTTCCTGCCCCAGGAGAGGACCCGTTCCAAATGTACTCTCGTTATGTTCGCACACATTCAAGCCTTACTGACCCTGCTGGCTATTGAGCTGCTTGCTGTATTATAAGTTATTGAGTCTATTTAGCTATATTGCTATAAATCCAGGGTAATGTCACTGACACTCACCCAAACAGGCTAGGAATACAGGAAATGCAAACCCACAGGGGTGTAATTCCATTTATTCCCTGGGGTTTTTTTTGTTGTTGGTTTGTTTTTTTTTTAACTTAGAAAAAGCAAAACCTGAGTCCTAAATCGCAATTTATTCTAACAGCAGACTACTGTGCTCGTTCTGTCTTTCTGCTATCCAGCCTGTAATAAGTATTGGTGGAATTACTGGTGGAGAATGCCTCCATACCTGAGATAATTTCAAAAGCATTATTACAGCAACCTCACATCCAAAGGGTCAGTGACACAGGAATCCAACATTTTCAAACAAAGATATGCTATATATAAAGATATGCAAATAAATAAAGAGATGCTATAGACAGTAAAAAGGTATTAAAATTATCTTTCCTTAAACTTGTCTGTAATATTAAATAAGCCATTTTAAGGATTAACTGCTTGTCTGATCTCCGCTGTAGTTTCCTGTGTTCACAGGATGGTTGAGGTTGGAAGGGACCTCTGGAAATTATCTAGTCCAACTACCCCCCGTTCTACAGAGATACTAGGTTGTTGTTTTTTTCCCTTTCAAAGAAATCATTAAGTCCTGACATCACAAAAACATTCAAGGAATAATCATGTGCACATAAATATCACTGGAATAAACCAAAACCCATTGGGAAAGTAAACAATCTAAAAAACACCTACAGACACACTCGTCTTGCACAAGAAGATGTCTCAGTTCACACTCCTCACAGAGCTGTCCTGTCACACCTTGCTTACAGAGGCACTGACCGGTTGCACGATCACAATTAACATGAACAGAGCCACTTGGATTGCACCGACATGGGTGGCAGCTGCCACCGGGAAGCTGAGGGTCACCATAATAGCCTAGGGAGCACCTACACAGGAGAGAATGGGACATCAGGAATATTCATCATGAAATTATGTTTAACTTTGAGAATCACTGATAGTTTTTTAATTAATGGCTTCTTAACAGTAACTAACAAAACACTCTTAAATCGTTGACTACTCATTCACAGATTTATGTATGGACACGGAATAATCTATTCTGAGTACAAATACGGCTCATATCAATCAAACTGTCCTTGAGAGTTGAGGATAAATGGGGACATCTTGTGCAACTCACCTTTCACAGTACTGTCCTTCATATCCTGGGAGACAAGCATCACAGTGGTAATCCTGAACACCTTTCAGGACACAAGTGGGACTAAAACTGGAGGAAGGATAAACAAATACCTGCTAGCACATAAATGGAAGACCATGCAAAGACAGAGAACACTTTCAGCCACAGCTTAAATATTGTAAGCAACAGCATCCTCTGCACAGTCTGATGCAGTGCTCTAGAATTTGCATTTTAAATTATTTGTTTCATAAAAAGTTCGCTTTCCCAATGCTACTCCATTACTGCATAACATGCTAAAGCACCTTATGGCCTTCCTTTTAAAAGATAAGGCACTGAAAAATGAATAGAATAGAATAGAATCATTAAGGTTGGAAGAAACCTCAAGGATCATCCAGTCCAACCGACACACCACACCCCCCCATTACCCACTAAACCATGTGCTTCAGTACTGCGTCTAACCTTTCCTTAAACACACCCAGGGACGGTGACTCCACCACCTCCCTGGGCAACCCGTTCCAATGCCCGACCACCCTTTCCGAGAAGAATTTTCTCC
>VWZZ01002590.1:313856-347564 GCA_013399095.1 Psophia crepitans
CCAGCGATCCAACCTGTCCAGCTCTCTCTGCAGAGCCATCCTACCCTCCAGCAGATCGACACTTCCCCCCAGCTTGGTGTCATCTGCAAACTTACTGAGGGTGCACTCAATTCCCTCATCCAAATCATCCACAAAGATGTTGAAAAGGATGGGCCCCAGCACCGACCCCTGGGGAACACCACTCACAACCGGTCGCCAGCTGGATTTGACTCCATTCACCACCACTCTCTGGGCCCGGCCATCCAGCCAGTTATGAATCCAGCAAAGAGTGTACCTGTCCAGGCCATGGGCCACCAGTTTCTGCAGGAGAATGCTGTGGGAGACCGTGTCAAAGGCTTTGCTGAAGTCTAGGTAGACTACATCAACAGCCTTTCCCTCATCCACCAGGCGGGTCACCTGGTCGTAGAAAGAGATGAGGTTGGTTGAAACCATTGGTTGAAATGGATGCATCCATTGGTTGAAATGGATGCTGTATGACGTGGCTACAGTATATATCTGAGACTTGCATGAGAACATAGAGTTGCTAGACTCTTATTCTGAATCAGTTATCCAAAAGCAAACAACAAATATGCTTTTCAAGCTTCTGGATAAAAAACAGCCTACACCATTTTCATTTTCAAAATATGAAGTTAACTGGTCCTCTACCAAACAAACAGATGTAAGAATTTCAAACAAAACAGTAATTGTTCTTCCCCCCTAGGATGGATCTCACGAAAAGTTCCTGCACTGACTAGACGTGCCCTGAATCTTTGTAATTAGAAAAGTATTTTTTTTCAAATGAAGAGACTCACATTCGAAACTACATCATGTCAGAGCAACTTACTTCATTATCTGTAAAACTTTATGTAGCTGATCTACTCTTAGAGAAAACATTGACTTATCTATCAGTTACTCTTTTTATTGTGAAACCTCACAGAGTTACCACTAGCTATGAACAACTCAGAATGTAAGCTCCATTTAGTAAAATAGGTAGCTTTCAAATGCCTAAAAAATTAAGGACATGTAGTGATAACTCCTGTTGTCATAGCATGGGGGAAGTAAGAGGTGGGACATACAGCACAAGAAACCTGGAATGCTAAAATGGAAATTGGATTTAATTAAGTTCTGGTTACCTAACAGGGTTGGCTCTGGGACAGGCACAAAGAGAGCAGTCATTGACAGATCCAATCACTTTCCCATAGTAGCCTGGGGCACAGGCACCGCAGTAATCACCAACTGTGTTATCTCTGCAGTTCTGATACACAAAAAAAAGGAATTCGGACAGTTTAAAGCAGTAACAAACAAAAGCAGGAACTATACCTTTTCCCCAATGAATAAATGTATAGAGTTTCCAACAACCATCTCTGAAAGTCACTACCCATTGGTCAGCACTCTCTGAGTGGAGGAACCTTTTATGCAAAAATAAGCCTATTTTCTCCTATGCGAATGCCCCCTCAGGCACACTAACCTAATTTCTGTTCTAAATTTCCATTAAGGTTTATGTATTTCTCCTTCTATTAATCCAATTCACGTCAGGAAATCATAAGACAAAACAAAAATTCCTCAAAAAAAAAAAAAAGAAGCAACTGATGGAAAAAGTAAACAGGATATCTGGATGAAAAACATTTCAATGTTTCAGCAAATGCATTTGAATGCTAGAAACTGAAGACCATCCACAAGCATATTTAATTTGTCAACAGTACTGATCAACTGCCAGTGCTGTTAATATTAAAACACTAAATCAGTATTATAAACATAATTTAACTGACTAGTCCCCTAAGTGAATAAAATTCAGTTTCTCCTTTTTTCTTTTTTTTCTTAATTCATCTTCTTGTGAGTGTGTATATTTCAGAGATTTGTTGAAGACAGTAATCAGTAGCAACGCAGACTCCTATCATACGGAAGTAGAAGTCAGAGGTGAAGACCATCTCTTTCACCTACACTAGGTGAGCCAGAAATATTGTAGTAATCTTACCATGTGGGTGACTTGCCACTCCTGCAACGAGAAGCTGAGAGGAAGAATGACTAATGTTCAGCAGTGTGAAAGAGCTACATGTTTTGGCCTTGTAGAAATGAGAACCATAGTTCTTACTCATGAGATACGTACTATAGGACAAACCCAAAAGCAAAAGAATGAAAGCCTGAAGGACTAAGGAAATTCACTTTAAAAACTGACTTCAATAATTAATTCAGCAGAAGCTGATTTTGAACTAGCCGATTCACTATTGGAAAAACAAAACAACTTTAGGAAAGAATACTGAGCCATACCAGAGAAGACTGAATGTGCCTTGTTTGGTTAGCTGAGAATTTGCTGTCCACAGGGCTGTCAGCCCACAGGAGACAGGCAACGTGCTAGTCAGATGTGGCCTCTCTCTGCAACCTTTGGGATGAGAGAAGTCTGCAAATTAACTTAGCTGAGGCATATCCTTGTACTGCTTTAGTCTCTGGGAGTTAAAAAGCCTCACTTAAAGCTGCCCAAAGGATTCTCTTCCCGAGAGACCGAGAATTTGACTTTGACCTCATCTGTGATGTGGTATGGCTTACTGTTTCCTTTGCTTCTTTTTTGTGGGACTAAGCAGCCCTTAGCCAGACCAAGGACAGAAGCCCAAAAAGTCTCAAAGAAAATCAGACAAACTGAACTCATACTTGAGTTATTTTTAATGTAAAATTAAAACTAGAATAATTAATGATTTTGAGGATGTTAGTTCCCCAAAAGCTTGATAATTTTACTGAAGAGACCCCAAGGGAAATAATATTCAGATTTTCTGTTTTTCAGAGTCGGGAGATGGGGGGAATTATACTTTATCCAAATAGTATAGCCATATACTTCTCCCAAAACCTCCTTCCATAGATTACTGCCATTGCATGCTTAGGTGAATCCAATAGAAAAATGTATAGATGGTACATACCAAGCACTTTCCAGTTTCAGGATCACACGTTTCACTATGGTTGTTGCACTGACATGGCACACAAGGTGCTATCAGAGCATGATGCTCTTTTACACCAAGTTCTGTATGCTTTCCCCTGTAGTATCCTGGAGCACAGCTCTATTAGCAAGGGGAGTAAAGTTCAAAAAAAAAAAAAAGTGATTACAGCTATCAACAGTTGCAAGCAATTTTAAAAGGCATTTAAGTGACTTTATCATCTCACTATTAAACACACAAAAAGGATTCAATCTGTACCTGACAGGACAATCCAGCATAACCAGCAGGACATCTACATTGCTCTACAAGATGAGCTCTAGCTCTGCCTAGATGCATTTCTTCAAACTTCACTGCAATTTCCATTGAGATATTTGTAATTCTAAAAGATATACACAGAAGACAACATGAACATTTTCTATCAAAAGCAGCAGATGCATTTAGTGTTTCACAGAAAGGCTTAAGGAGGGATTCTGCTGCCGTTGAAGGTCATACATGCTTTCTTATTAGAGGAAGAACAAAAATCAAAAATAGAAAAGTGGAAATTTCTCTGAGTTAAATCTTTACTGTTGAGACTATTTCTGGGTTAAATTACAGTAAATGCAATATAAGAAGTAAATACAATCAGAGATTGCTTTACCTGCTTTGCTGTAATCCTTGGCCATAAGCTGCCTTGATAAGGATGTATTCAACATTGCTTAGCACAGACATGAAGTCAGACCGTAAGACAGGCTTGTCAGACACAGAGTTAAAATACTTCCAAGAATCCTAGAGAAACATAACACATATCATTAAAACCAAGAGGGTTCAAGCTCACTTCAAGATAATGCTCTGTTTCTCCTCATGTGTCCTTTCAGAAATGCAATCATGGTGACTATGTCTAAACTCTAGGTCCCAGAAAATCCAAAATCTAGCTCCATGTTAGAACAAGACATGGGTTTATATAATTTTTCTTCTCCTTGCCTGCGCTCAGCTTCCGTGACCAGTTTCTACAGAAAAGCAGTCCAGGCCTTCATGGCACAGCTTTTTTTCAGCTAGATCTGGAGAACCCAGACAGCCAAAAGACCAGGACTTTACAGCACTCATTTTATGTGCCATTAGAACCAGTTGCTGTAACCGTGTCCTGCCTCCTGTCAAGAAGAGAGACTAAACCTCACCTCAGAGACAGTCAAGAGAGCCCCACAGACCAAAAGAGGTCATTGCTATCTTCTCTGAAATTGTTCAGTTGGCACTACTGCAACTTACTGCTCCTCCTAGGCTAAGATTTACGTCCCATGTGATGCTTCTTGGCTGTGAGTCTAACATACAGGCTACAACATTAAGAGACTGCCTGAGAGTGATGATATCTGTCATTTGAAAAGCTTCCCACAGCAACACCTTTGGCATTTCCATAAGAGGAAAGAACGTCAAATGTTATTTGCTGCTATAGCACAATATTCCCAGTCATTTTTCCCTAAAATAGATGCGTTTTAATTCAAGCTTTCTATTTACTCAGCCTATTTGAAATCAGATATGCGTTTTTCAAAGTATTTTATTAAATGTATACAGTTTTTCTGTAAAAGCTTATAGAAGAAAGAAAATACATTCACACCAATGTTTTGGCTTACCTCCTTCATTTCTACTTCCTTGTCAGTTCTTACTCCATTTTCTGGAGAAGGGATGTCTACATAGATGACTAACTTGCTGGTGTGACCTCCTTTCATTAGAATCTGTGGCTCAAAATTTGAGGTTCCAAAGCCATCCAAAGCATAAAAAGCAACAGTATATTTCAGCTTTCCTCCATAGGCCATGAGCTGTTTGGATAAAATATATTACTTTTATTTATTCCAAGGTTAGACCTAGTAGCTGAAAATATTTTAACATCATTGGAAGACTTGAAAACTGTCAGTTCTTTGAAGAATTGGCAATAAAACATGAAAACTGACTTAAACTTAGCAGGTTTTGCACCAAGGTTAAATGCATATGTCTAAAAAGCAGTCTCAGTTTCTTCTTTTAGGCTCCTTCAAGGTGTGCACTCAATTTTCATTTAATTCCTAAGCAACAGAGATTCCATGATCTGTACACTGTATCTAGTGTCAAGGTTGAAAACTCTTTCCAGTTTCTAAAGTAAAATTGAATACATCACTCTTTCCCCCACATACAACCTCTGAAGAGTAACATGGTAATTAAATATGGGTGTTACCAATTTATGGGGTCAAGAAAAATCTCATTAGGAAAGGGTAATGTAAGCATATTGTTTGTGCTTGCTATAAATAAGTTCATTCACTGAATGTTTATATTATGACCTATAAGAATAGAACTAATGTAGAAAAGCCTTATCAAGATGAAGCGATTATTATACAATACAGAAGCGACTATTAGGCAATAAAGAAATTATCTACAAAGCATTCTAATTATTTAATGATCTTACCTGGTCTCCTTGAAACTGCTCTGGTAACCTCCAGTAAAATGTTTCTGTATTTAAGTATTTTCTGACTATGGCAGCATCCAGCAAAACATCAGGAAACTGTGAAAATACTCCTTCCACTGTTCCAGTCAGGTTACTTTGAGCTACTACATGCAGAATGGACTGATCTGGAGTTAAGGTTATCTGCAGCACAAAGATCAGGAGATTCATTCAACAGAAGTACTCTTTCTCAGCGTTAATACGCTGTTAATAGTTTTAGCCACTTTGAGATAGCCAACAGTCCATCTTAGAGCAATAAATGCCCAAACGAAAAAAATTGGGAAACATGTTGTTTGTTTGTTTAAAGCAAAGAGTGAAACACGAGGTTTCAGAAATAAGACTACGACCACTTACCATTTGCTTTCTTTTTTTGTTCTGTCATATGCCACTGCCTCTGCAAGTCACCAATTACACTCAGCCTGATTCATGAAATGTACACGACCAGTGTGCTACCTAACATGCAGATAACACCAAACTGTGTCTGCATATTTATGTCACTTTACTTACAGGAATTCTCACATGATCTTCTAGTTCCAAACACAACGTGGACATCCCAAAACAGAAGCATGGAGTACAACCTAGTGCATTCTTAGCAGACAGAGCAAAAGTTCCAGGTTTACACTCACTGCATTGTAGACCAAATACATTTTCCTGGAGGAAATAAAAATAAAATATAACAGCACACTTATGTTACTTTGCTAGCTCAATGAAAGATGGTTCTTTTTGGAATAAAAAGTAGTTGGTATGTAAATTACATAACAGAAATCAATTATTGTATCTATTTGTTCTATTATGCAGTAGTTTATTGTTATTATTATCAAAAAAAACCATGGAAGATTCAAGCTAAAGTCACATATTTGAATTTCTATCAAAAATTAGCAACTTCACCTTTCCATTCAAGAAAGAAAAATCTTTTTTTTGTCCCCCTCCATCTGGAAAACAGGCTCTCAAAGGCAAAGAAACTGCTGAGTATGAATGGGAACCAGGGGACCTATTTCCAAATGTCTGTTTTTGCATTCAATTCCCAATTGGTAAGTACAACTTGAAGAAATGCCCAAAACTACAGTCAGCACCCATTGGCACCTTTAACCAGATCAGAGAGAGAACTATGAAGACATACATTTGTTGCCTTGAAGTAATTTCTTTTCTGTCGCTCAGTCTTTCAAGAACAGATTCCCACCTTTTCAGAAAAAAATTTTACTATTGCCTAGTATTGTCACAGGAATTTCTGAGAACAAAATAAAGATGCCATGTTGGTAATGTTGCTGTCTCTTCTGCTGACAGCTGTGTTTTGTGTGTCCAAAGTGGAGAACCTCATCTGGCAGTTTTTAACACAGCTGACTAATAACAAGACCTATTTAGCACTGGCACAGAAAATCCTCTAGAGATGATTTAGGTGTACTCAGCAATGTCTCAAAGGAGAGATGCAGACCACCTTTTGAAATACTTTTCAGCCCTACACCTTCTAGGACTTTTATGTAATAAACGACCAGAAAACCACACTGCTGTCCCAAAAGTGTCGGAATACTTCAGTACCTTGCAGGTACAGGTGCCAGTTTCTTCTTCACAACCACAAAGACCTTTATTGTCATCACACATCTCCGCTTTGGTTCCACTCAAGTCACAGTCACAGGCAACACAGTCCGGGTAGTCTCTGTAGCCTAACGCACACCTGGAACAGTCTTGTCCTCCAAATTCAACTTTGCACTGGCATTGACCCGTCAATACATCACACTGGAGATTGCTTGAACCAGTGTCGCTACAGTTGCAAGCCTTAGATGAAAAGAAGAAACGTTCATAAATAGCAGATGTTTAACCAGTTTTGTTACAACAGAAACAGCACAGTAAATTTAGAGTGGCCCTTAAAATTCAGTGTTTGCCAACAACTGCTATACAATAATAAAAGGAAAGAACTTCCACACAGAAATTGGGTTGTTTTGTTTCTATCCTTCATTAAGGACAGAATGAAGGACATCCATCCTTCATTATATAATCAGTAATATGAACCTGTTCTTACAAATATGCAAAGTGGGTGTACTTCACTTGTCATTCTTTTTCGGAGCAGACTGGATCTAATCTTACCTTAATTTCATATTTGTGGTTACTTAACAATTCCAATTTTGCTCTGTGGTTATTTCTAACAGCACAGGCAAAAAGTACATTCCATCTATCGCCACCTGACTGTGAACCTTTCCCCTGAGTCTTCTTTCCTCATCAGCTCTTTGAGATGAAAAGCCTTACCTTGTAAAGGACTCTACAAAAAGACCCACAAAATCTATTAGCATCCTTTAGCATTCTTCACAAGTTTGCTGCCCACCATTAGTACTCTTCGTATTAAGCAGTTTTTACTCTATCAGCAAGCACTAGGCACCACAGTGCCTAGCCTAATACACTTTATGACCAAACAAGTTGACTTTGGCTCCCAGATACCATTAAAGTTCCACAGCTCTGAATGTCAAAACCTATTTTAAGAATCGTAATAACAGAAATAACTTATGTGTACTTCAATCTATCCAAATGTGATAAAGATTAAATAAGGTCTTATAAGGGACAATTAACTGTGCCGCAGCACACTTGAAGAGGGTTGTAAGCAAAATATGAATACAGCTCTGCTCTGTAACTGAACCCAGAAATGGATGCTGAATATCAAGAAAACTGCAAGAAACAGCCAGATGAAGTATCCCACTAATGCAGTCTGTGCTGCAAAAAAAGACCAGCTGGTTTTGTGAGAGCATCTCCCACATTTCATCTATGTAGAGAGCATGCAAGAGCCTTTCCAGGGTTTGCCAGTAGATGTTGCACCAGATCTCAACCTGCCACAGCTGACACAGCGTGAACCTAATTGCGTACATGTTTGCTACTCCTTGGGTCTGCACTGAGCTGGCATTTTACTGCTTAATCAAAAATATTAAGCTGAGATAATGGGAGTTACCATTTCTCATTACTTATGAAACATTAACTACCTTCTATCATTTCTATTTTAAATATTCAGAAAAAAAGCATGCAGTGACTTTCAAGATAAGCTAGATTTCATTGTTTTTAAAATCGTATCATCACTGCTAGATTAGCATGGAAACTGTGTTCCTTGTTGCCAACTGTTGCTATAAATCTGTTTTAGTACCACTGTATAAGCAATTAAAAGTTAGAATCCACACTTCAAAAGTTTAACATGATCTATGCACCTATCCAGAATGGACACTCTGATCAGTATTTTCAAAGACAACTTTCTTAAAAAGTTCCTCAATAAACACTTTACAGTCTGATTTATTTTTTTTTTAATGTAAGCATGTTGCATTAACACTTTGAAACAGAGAATAAAGATTGAGGTTCTCAAAACAAGAGTCCAATTCTGACATCGGTATAAGGTGCATTGCTTTTAACAGCCATGGCTTTTTGGCCAGCCTACCATACCTTGCAGCCAAGTTTAGCAGAGAGTCCCCAGTGATTTTCCTCACAGAGTTCACATTTTGGTCCCTGAGTGTGAGGTGGACAAATGCACTCGCCAGAATCAGCATTACAGTTGTTCTGAGTATGAGCACAGTCACAGGCTGCAAAAGAAATAGGACTGAATGATTAACTTTATCCTTGCTTTCTCTACAGAGAAGAAACACCAAGATTTTCTTAATTATGCAGTACAGTTTATCCATTCCACTAGGAACTCCTTGCCATCCCTAGTGACTGAGAAACAAGCTATAACCAAAGCAACATGTCATCTTTTTATTGAAAGTTCACTACCACTTCTTGACATAACCAGTTTGGTGGTTTAAAAAGCAGTGCTGCATCATATCCACAAAATCATTGTGGAGAAGAGTAAATTTCTAGGAAAAAAAAAATCCATTATACAAGATACAAAGCTCATTGGCAGATAGGACAATGTTCTCAAGCAGGTGAAAGGATTAATGTCAGAAATTAGTACTTGTCAAGACGTGTTTAGTGAGCAATAGGGATGTATAACTATTTTTATAACTAACTGCTGCAGGAAGCACTTGTCTATTTAAGAAATGCAATACTATTCTTGCTAAAAAGCAGAAGTTCAGTAAAATAGTTTAATTAATTGTTTTAATAACATTTACAAAATTTTCAAGACTGAAATGGTTAAAGGTACCTAAGGGATCTTTGATTCTTAGTAAAGACACGCTATATATGTTCCAAAACATAATCCTATCACATAATCTCACTGCAGATTTCATATTACTATACTATTAGAAGCATGAAAAAATGTTTCTGTCAGGCTGGAGAAAAGGCAGGCATTCCTTTAGCTATACTGTGTTGAAAAGAGCATCTTAACATGATAAATTAGGTCTTCTGATGGCATGCTCTGCATATGGATTAACATTTTTCTCTGTATCATGACTAAAAATTGTACACACCCAGACGGTGATGGGAAAATAGAGTCAATGACATCTTATCAAAGTATAAAATACATTTTTAAGAATTAAATGGAAAAAAAAGGTAAAAATCTGTAAGAGTAGCTCTTAACTTTTATGACTCCAGAAAAAAAAGAAGTTTCTATTCTTTCTGAAGGACTTAATGGTTTTGTAAAAACAGAGACAAAGGAGCTATTGAGGACGTAATATTTCTCTCATGCAACCTTTATGAGTTGTTACTTCATAGTCACCACCTTTTACAAGGAACCACACAATAAGCAAAGAAGTGTTTTGTTCCCTAGCTTAATCAAACCATTAGGAGAGCATTCTACAGATTTTCCCATGTAGCCATCAAAACAACTGACCTTCGCCACAGTTTAATATAAAATACATTGCTGAAAGAAATTCCAGACAAAGCCTGAAAAGATCATGGATTAGAGCTTACGTGTGCAGCCACCATCCTGGAACGCATGAAAGCCATAAGCACAGCGATCACACTTTTCTCCAGCCACTCCTGGTACACAGTGACACTGCCCCTGATGATTGCAGTCCTCGGAGACTGAGCCAAGTTGACTGCAGTTGCAGGGAATGCAGCCAAGCCCAGTAAGCAGGCCATAATAACCATTCTGTTGGACAGGAAGTAAATACATTCAAGCTATATTTCATAAATTTTTGAAAACAATAGAATGCACTCTCTTATTTTCTCGTTTACTTTCCCTGCCATCTGTCCTGCATGAATCTGGGCCAGCACTGTGTGACTGCCATGGGAGGACTTGCTGGCTTTCTCTCTTCACTGTTCCCAGCTATACACAAGTATGCATTTGGGTGAAAAAGTGAGTACTGAAATGCTCTTGTAGTCCTCTAATCTCATCAGTGAGACTTTATGTTTTGAAGTCTGAGGTTACTTTAATTTAAAGGCTTGCATGAGGTGAGGGCGGGCTGTGCCAATCGCACAGATTCCTATGAATGTGAATGAAAGACCAGACCAGAGCAGGTCCATACATGTGGATTGAAGGGCATTCAGTTCGGCTGGCACAAGGGCAGAAACCAGGCACACATTCCCTGCTCTGGTCTCTGAGGGAGTTCTACACTTAGCAAAGGCTGGAAACCGCTGTTTTGTATCACTAGTGAATATCTACTTGTTCTTATAACAGGCCTGCTTTTTACTTGAATCCCTTTTTGGTGTTGAGCCATGATGTATTTATAATTACCAACCACATTCTTCAGATATTCCCACTCAAGACTTCATTTTGCAGAAATGAGCACTAAGATCTCTTCAGGTCTGTTACCAGCGTTCCGTTTGTTTTTTCAGTAAGCCTACGTGACTGAATGCTGTCAGTCAGCAGCACTACCCTGAACAGCCCTGTTCAGAAGGGTGCCAAGTCAACTACACAGCTTCACATCTGCAAAAAGCACAGGCAGAGCAATTTGCAACCACAAATCTGCCTGTGCAGACAAACATTTAGTCTCTGCTCCAGCAAAGGTCTCCTCTACCCTGAACATAGTTGCTGCTATTCTCTGTATCTGTTCTAATCAATATCTATAAACAGGAAGACCAAAACACGAGAAAATGCAGGTATTAGGAACAAGCAAGTATTTGCTTACCAAGCACTTATCACATCTTTCTCCAATCACATTTGATTTGCAGTGACAGAGGCCTGTCTCATGATGGCAAGTACTCGAAAGGGAACCATTCACATGGCACTCACAGGCTTATGTTTAGACAAAAAGAAACCAAATAAAAAAATATCAATGCCTATCTATATACATTCTTTATTACACAGAATTCCAAATTTGATTTAAATGTATATTTCAGCTGTTTATATCCCATAGATGTTAATACACTACAGTAATACCTGTATTACACATTTGGGATAAAATAGGAAAAAATCCTCTGTGAACAGATACATTTGAGAAGTGTGTTTCTTCCAGCGCTATACGCAACATTCAGAAGTAGGAAATATCTACAGCAGGTCACTGAAGGGACAGTATTAAGCAAGCCAATAATTTTCAGGAAAGTGAAGTGTCAGACCCCAGTGTAATACATTGCGCTTCCTCCTCCTCAGGAGGAATCCCATACAATCCCATAGGTTTCAACCTGCACTTGCAAACTCATAACTTGAAGGCTAACTCCTTCAGCAAAGGTGCGGATCTCTCTATCCATTCTGCTACATGCATGTCACATTTTTCTGTTCTTTAAATTCTGAGAGTAACACAAATAGCTTACCACGACAGCTTTTCTCTACCACTGCATCGCCATAATACCCATCAGCACACTGTTCACAGCGGTGACCTGCTGTGTTCCCCAGACATTTCAAGCATTCTCCTGTGAAGGTATCACAGTGGCCATCTTCTTGTGGGTTTACATTGCCATTGCATTCACAAGGAGAGCAGGACTGTCCAGGCACAAGTGGATTTCCATAGTAACCATTAGCACACCTGGACCAGAGATTAAAAACTTTATCAGCTGGAATACGGTCACATCAAACACTCTCCCCATCACAGGGAGTATTTCATATTGATTTTTTATCTGAGGTATCTCTGTATTACAAGCAAAGACAAAATGGGAAGGAATATTTTAGTAGGAATGTTCTGTACGTGTGGTATGAACACTGCAAGGCAGGTAGAATGATGAACAGTTAGTGATGACAACACCACAGACATTTTACCCAAAGCTAGCATACATACCTTTCACACTGAGAACCAGTATAGCCTGGAAGACATTTGTCACAGACAATTCCACCTTCTTCGCTCAGCTGGCAAGTAGGACTGAAACTATCAACAACGTTTATGGCAGTCAGTATCAATACATGGAATCGCAAGACCTCTACATTCAATATTCACCCTTCAAGTCCATGCACCCATCTATATAATCATGTAATTGCTAATTTTATAGATTAACATCGATGCTTTAAACATTAAAAAATGTCTAAGTTATCATTTTCAAAAACTCTTCTTGAGGTTTTTTCTTCTAAAATAAAGGAAGATTTTAAAACTCCCTAAAAACCTTGTCCTTTTTCTAGCAAATCTAATTTCTCTACTGAGTTATCTTTTTCACATACATCACTTTTGTCCTGTTGTTTTCTGAAACAACATGAAAGATAACTGATTTTGCTGCCAAGTTCAAGGATAGGTCTAAGTATTATTTTTATCCTTCATGTACAAACTGCAACAGTTCACTCGACCTGTATTAGCTTAGTCTGTACATTCACCTACCTGGAAAAACAATGTTTCTATGAAATACACTCAAATGAAGAGAGAAAAAAAATTCCTTCTCTCTCTCCTTCAGATTTCACAACTTTTTCTCTTCATCTCACTTCCTGAGTTTGCTGAAGGTACAAAAGAAAATCGCACATAGGCAACTTACTTGTTTGCAGCAGAACTCAGAGGACATGCACAGGGCTGGCAGTCCTCAGAAGTTCCTTGGGATGGACTTCCATAGAAGCCAGGCAAGCACTGATCACAGAAAGGTCCTGTCGTGTTGTGTTGACAAGCCTGTGAAACATGAAAAAAATCTTTTCGTATTCATTCTTGATGGTTTTTCAGCCCCTGAGGGATCACCGTAGGAGTCTGCATGCAGTATAACATCCGAGTCGACAGCCACGAAGAAAAGAGCAGAACTTTAAAAATAAGTGGGGGGTTTTCTGAGTTGTATCAACAAATCCGAATTGTTTCTTTCTCACATTTAAGAATACACTTTACACCAGGGAAACAGCTACATTACTGATATGTAAACTTAAAACATATTTTGCATATTGCACACATTTGCAGCAACAACCTTATACATTCCTGACTGGTGTTTAGCCACTGTCTTTGTGCAGCCTTTAAATTTCAGAAGAGATCTGAAAGCTAAGTTCTCTCTTCAGAAGGTAATGTGTAATTTCCACTGATGTCAGTCATGGAAGATGTACAAACAGATATTCACCGAAAACACTGTTTAATTTTGTTCCTTTCAGGAAAGGTTTTATTGTCACCTGCAGCTAGCAAAGTTGAGATTTTTATCAGCCAGTATGTGGGTGATACATTTATTTTAGTTCTGATTACTCCTCACTTGAAATGATAAACTGAAATGAACCCTTTATTGAAGAACACTTTAATGGAGCCCCCGAATGTATGCTGAAATAAACAATGAAAAGCAAGGAAAATAAACAACTCGATACTCATAGGTTGAAATTTACATACACTGTTAAACTTGTCTCCCACAGCCTAAATGCTCTCCTAATTGCTAAACAGATGCTCAAAACACAAACACTTTGAAGGATGACTTACAAAGCAAACACCATGAATATCACACTCAGTTGCATGCCCATTGCATTTGCAGGGTTGACAAATACCTCCAAAGAGTATTCCATCCACACGGTAGTACCCAGGGAGACAGGACTGAAAAGAAACAAGAGGAAAAAAGCAGTAGCATTACGTGTGTTAGAAGTACACATCAAAACGTTTTCAAAGAGCCCACTTCCGACCACCCACTATCTGACTCATTCACATTGTGGTAACTGAATGTTCTTTCAAATCCATTGATGTCGCTGCAGCTCTTTTCTGGTGGTTGTTTTTTACTTGCACTGGATAAAGGGGATACGAATTAACACCATGAAACTTTGATTCAGCCCTTTGTCCCCTGGAGACACATCAGTTTTGTGCAGTTGAATATGTGAAGTTCTTTATTATGGGACAATAAAAACCAGATGTTTTACCTCCTCTGCTGAATCATTAATGATGCCGTGCCACAAGGCTTCATACTGAAATTATTTGTCAAAATAATTCCTACTATTCTGCAGATGGTGCTCTGCCTCCCTAATCTTCTATTCACAGATATATAAGACAACACCTTGTACGACACCTTTGACCCTTGTGGGATCTTCCAAAGGCTAGCATTCCTCCCAGCTAGGATTCCTTATTGCCTCCATAAACCTAATGATATAAAGCAGAAATGAACTGTACACGCTTCAGATCCAGGAAAAGTGCTATTAATGAGTAAGGTAAGCTCACAACAGCTTCACAGAGGTTTTGCAGCTGCTCCCTCCGCAACCCTTACGTCCTAAACTGTAGCGTCATCTTTTAGTGACACCAAACAGAATTCAAGAAATAAGTTTAAAATCCCATTCAGTCTATCTGGAAGAAAATATCTACAGCATTGTGTACAGTATAGTAGAATCACAGAATCATAGAATCATAGAATCACTAAGGTTGGAAAGGACCTCTGAGATCATCAAGTCCAACCATCAACCTAACACCACCATGCCTACTAGACCATGTCCTGGAGTGCCGCATCTATGCGTTTTTTCAAGATCTCCAGGGACGATGCTTCAACCACCTCTCTGGGGAGCCTGTTCCAATGCCTCACTACTCTTTCCATGAAGAAGTTCTTCCTAATATCCAATCTGAACCTGTCCTGACGCAACTTGAGGCCATTCCTTCTCGTCCTGTCGCTAGCCACTTGGGAGAAGAGACCGACACCCTCCTCACTACAACCTCCTTTCACATAGTTGTAGAGAGCGATCAGGTCTCCCCTCAGCCTCCTCTTCTCCAGGCTAAAGAGCCCCATGTAGGCAGCATTTCACCACAGAACATGTTCTTTTATGACAGCCTGCCTTCAAAACCTAGATCCTTTCAGATAGGAGATAATTTTGCACACAGAAAACACTGTAAGAGGTTACCTCACAGGATATTCCTGTGTAACCTTGAGGACATTCACAGAATTCCACATCTGGTACTGAAGAAAGATCTATAACATTTGCACTTGCAGTATCCAGGGTCACGGAGTCCAGCCTAGGATCAGGGATGAAAACATGACATCATTTGTTTCCCCAAACTTGATTTTGAACAGGAAAGTTTGCTTTTAGGGGAGTAACGCTGCTGCATGCTGCTCTCTGGCAGTGGTAGCTAAGGAACAGGCACAAATATTTTATCGCTGCATTTGCAATTCTGGGAGTAGATGTGCCCTTCCTCCCGTTGTCATTACTGTTGCTGCTGTTGTCTGTTCTCCTGTGGAGAGGTTTAAACTAAATTTGTTGTGGTATTAGAGGTTTACCAGTACACTTTATTTCCATACATCTCGGAGAACATGTAAAGCAGAGATCTGTTAGGACCGATTCAGATACTGCTAATGTTGACTTGAGACTATGGAATGACCATTAATCCACTTCAGCCCAATTTTCCTATTAAGCACTCCCTTAGAGATGAGTGACAGCAACATCTACAAACAGACATTAAAAGAAATTACAGCCAGTCTTTACTGGCAGGTTTTCAATAGTCAGTGATGGATTAACTTGCCACATACCAAAATAAACATATTGTTGAGTTTTGAAGCTATTTCCCTCTAACAAAGTTGCCATTGTAATAAGGGTTTTATGTAGTATTCCTTTAAAGTAGAAAACAATGTTTCTGCTATCAGATATCTTTAAAACAACAAAATGCCCTTTTCCACACATTCTCCATGAATCTGTCTGGGGAACATGACTGGTCTGGAAAAAACTCAATAAAAATGGGTTTTTTACTGGAAATTATTAACATAAAACATTAGGAATACTGCCACTATGAATAGTGTTTCATATGCGCAAAAATAATAGAAGTATATAGATTAACTTGAATATTTTTCTCTCCCTCACCTGTACACGGCTTTTTTGGCAATGTTGTAGTTGGCCCTGATCAGAAGATGGGTCACATTTACAAGAACAGTCATCAATCTTTCCCGGTCTACAGCTTTTTTTGTATTGAAGTCTATGAAGTTCTCCGATACAAATCTCACTGCATTAGAGTACTCCTCATATGGCTGTAATGACAAGCCCGCTGCTCTTGTACTCAAAATCTGCCCATTACCCTGAAATTGGAAGACAGAGAAAACATTGTGCATATTTGCATGTAAATTTTATTTAGCTAAATTACACTATATTTAGCTAAATTACACTAAATTACATTTAGTGTTAGATATACACCCAGATATCACAGAAAAGAGGCAATCAAACTAGATTTCTTGCACTAGAAAAAAATGAAGTAAAAAGTCTGCATTTTCCACGGCTTCAGGAAGACTACAATCCCTTTCTCTTCTGGTTCAGAGACTTCAGAAGTGTTTAATGTTCATTTGGAAAATGAACTGAATTAAATTAATTTTCAAAAATCGAAGTCCTCTATAAAACACAATCTCTTTTCTCCTTTGTTCTATTGGTATGTTTTACAAAATGATGGCTTTTTTTGGAGGTGCCTGGATTCAGTCCAGAGCCCTACTTTTTAACTGCAACATAAATCTAGAAAAGTAAACAATCAGCAAGAACACTCATGTATTTCATAAATACAAATCCTTCCAGCTTATTGTAGTTTCTTTTATAAATAGAGCTTTGTACATTTGGCAATAAACACCTCATCTGTTTACACAAACCTTAAAATTTAAGTATTTATCATGTGAAACTAGTTTTGTATACCTACAATTTCAGAAAACAGATCAGAAGAATCAGAGAAATGAGTAGTAAGAAAATCTTGGCAATGACTTTTAAGAAGGGATTTAAAATTGACAAAGCTACTACTATAGACATATTATTTTCCTTTTTTAAACCCCTTCATAGATTCCTAGTAATGTCTGAATATTAACAAGCTGAAATAATCCACCTGAATGATGACATCCACACTAGATACTATATCACTGTCCACACTCTCCATTGGAATGTCGTAAGATACTGTATACTTCAAGTATCCACCAAAAGCTGTGAGCTGAAATAACAAAAAGCAAAGACTTAACAACATGATAACCTCCAGCCAAGACAAAGAAGTGACATTGAGACAACACATCACCCAAACTATATGAGCACATGGGTGTAACAAAAACTTTCCAAGGAAAACTTGACGTTTTGTGTGTCAGCACAGGAACAAGTGCTGGCTAGTTGCTGTGCTGGTGGGGAAAGCTAGCTGAAGGCTCTACAGATCATTCAGGTATGTGTCCTCATTCAGTGAAACACCTACAGGACTTTGAACAAACAGCAGAGGTTTACACTACCATCCTAGCCAAGGGGCACAGCATGTTGGAGTTAGTTACATTCCATATTCCACCCTTCAGGCTCCTTAGCCCCACAAGTGCTGCTGACTACTTCAAAGTAAGTTAAAGAGTAGCACCAATGTGGCTAAGAGATCAGAATTTGAGTGAACATTGCCCTGTGCAAAACTACTCTTTAACGTTACACTTCTGAGGCTTGTGTTCATTTATTGTGTCATCATACTAAGCAACGAGGCTGCACGGACAGAGACTGGACCAAAACTAATTAAACAAGTGAGGTTGCAAGGTCCCCTTCTACTCAGCACTGGTGAAGCCACAGCTGGAGTTCAGAGTACAGTTCTGGGCTTCCCAGTACAAGAGAGAGACACCCTGGAAAGAGCCTAGCAAAGGCCCACTAAGATGGTTGAGAACCTGAAGAATCTGAGGAAAGACAGAGTACTGGGACTGTCCAGCCTAGAGAAGGCTCAGGGGGATCTCATAAATAGATGTAAATACCTGAAGAGAGGGTGCAAAGAGGACAGAGTCAGGCTCTTTTCAGTGGTGCCCAGTGACAGGACCAGAGGCAGTAGGCACAAACTGGAACACAAGAGGTTCCTTCTGAACAGCGGAAAAACTTTTTTACTCTGAATGTGACAGAGCACCAGCACAGGTTGCCCAAGGAGGTTGTGGAGTCTTCATTTGTGGAGATACTCAGAAGCAGTTCTCTGGACATGGTGCTGGGCAACCAGCTCTAGGGGGCCCTACTTCAGGGAGGTTGGGCAAGATGACCTTCAGAGGTCCTTTCTAACCCCAACTATTCTGTAATTATGTTGCAAAAAAATGGGAGTCACAGACCTTTAGGTAATAACCAGGGTAAAAGTTAAAGACTAGTTGATTGGAAACAAATGTGAAATGGGAGATGATCAAGAGGAAGGTGAGAGGAATTTAATGGTCGTATCTACTGTATTGGACCAGATATGAAGGATGTAAGCTCTGGAACAGGCGCCAAGAGTATGGAGAGAGTGAGTTAGTAACAGTCAAAAGAAAAAAACAGATTGTTACAAAGACAGGCAGAGAAGGATGTAGGAAGATGAATAAGTGCGAAGAGCAAGAAGAGGGTACTGGGAACATCTGGCGAGGAACACTATGATTGGAAGAGCAGAGATAGATTGACAATCTGGTAATACTGGGGTTTATGTGTTAATTACAGAAACTCTTATGTTTAGAGCAATACAGTATGATTCAACTAGAGAAACTGTGAAGGAGTTTTGACTGTAGCTGAGAACTTACTTTATTTCCTAGATACGGCTCAGGTGCTGACCAGTAATAAGTATGTTTCAGTACTTTCACAGCCTCAGTGTTGTTAATACTTATTTGATGAGGTCCATCAAATTGGCTTCGCTGAGGTTGCACACTTATTGCGTTATACAGATCAGTAACAAGCCATCCAGTCATGTCTGATATCTGCAAGAAAGAATAGCAATATTAATGGAGTCAGGCTTTGTGCCACTGAGAAAGCAGTCACTAAACTTAACCCCTCCCCAGATACTCACTCAAATTGATGGATCTGTAACACTTTCATTAACCCAGTCTGACACTCGACCCACACAAATGTGCCAGTTCAGACTAGGATTGTTTCTGCCTCTCTACTAGATGGGAACCAAAATACAATGAGTGTGATTTTCATCCTCTCAATAAAATTAGCATTATACCTATGTAATTGCCTGAGAGAGAAATACAGAACTTCAAGGGCTTTGAGGTCTATCATTCCCATTTATAGATAGGGCTGAGTTGGAGGAAAGTTAAATCCAGGACCCCAGAGGAAGGAGCAAGATAAGCGAACTTTGTTCTTCTCACTAAAAGAGTTTTATACAAGCATCTTAGAATTTCAGTCAATTTGATGTGTTTTCCTCTTTCTATTGGCACACAAAACAGGGGACTAAAGCGTGACTAGCTCTGCAAAGATATGGAAGGAATATGCTGGAAAAATAGTGTCCCCAACACCCTCTAACTCAAGAAATGTCTATTCAGAGGCAGTAATATTTATAATTACTCTGTTTTCTAAGAAAGAGTATTGGAAACATTGTCAGTGGTTGCTCTAGCCTTGACCAATTGGTATGAGAGCAAAGAAACAGGTTTGGGGTCATCTCTTCAATCTGCAAAGAAACTTTAACAGCACACGGTCAGAAAAAATTGCATTTTTCCAGTGCATTATTGCAGCCTCCACTGCCCAACACTTCTGGTATTAGTGCAAGCCAGCAGGGCCAAAGGCTGCATTGGGATGACACACTGACTACCTCAGAGTTGCAGAATAACACTGGAAATCCATTGCTTTGTAAGGAGACACGTGTCAGAATTTGGAGTTAACTTGGGCGAATGTCAAAAAGAAATACAGTACATTTTGCAGCTGCCTGAGGAAAGAGTATTAGGTCACGGACATAACATATAAATACCTGACTGATGGGCCATGTTAGGCTGTCACAGACATCAGAAACCCCAAAGCAGAAACACTCTGTGCAGCCTTGAGGGTTTCTTTCTTGCAAATTGTAGAATCCCGGTTTACAGAGACCACAGTTTTCACCTTCTACATTTTCCTGTCAATGGCATATAACATTTGTTTCACATCAGCATTATTATGGTAACAAATACAGTGGATTAGGTGGGATTTAAGCATAACAGCATTCAAAGGGTTATAAAAGAAAAGAAAGGTTCCAGCACAGCAGGATTACTGAGTAAGACTGAGAGCTTAAAACTAAAACTGATTGAAAAAATTCACCAAAATTTGCCAGTTCATCAAAATCTAAACACACTCTGGCAAGGACTCTATTGCTGTGAAATTTCAGCACACAGACAGGGTTTGAAAAGCTTCAGCCACCTTGCCAATCTACTTCTCTCATAGCTTGAATTTGTAGTTCTCTTACTCCAAACGTAGAGGTGTTCCACCCCTTTAGCTCCTGTCACTGGCCTGCTGAATCCTTACCATGCAAACTGGGTAGTTCAAAGCACAGTGCTACATACCTCTCTCAGTGTAGAATTTAGGGGGCCGTGTGGGGAATCTAAAACAGCGCCCTCAATTTTTTTCTTGTAAAATTTGTACAGACAATATGTAGTTATATATTCAAGAAGTTTAAACAATTGCCGCTGATAAGCAAATCAGTAAAAAAAAACACATTTGGTGAATACCCACAAAGCTGTGTAAATAGTAGCTCTCCATGGGTGTTTTGATGCAGTAAGACACGAGAACATTTCCTGCTGTCAGGAATGCCAGGATCCTTTCTGATCATGTCCTAGCTTTATATCATGAGAAGATCTGGACACACATCACTCCCCATCTCAGCCCCTGGTTTCCACTGTGGGAGTTCCCAGATACACATGGTTAGGACATCAGAGCTGCAGGGCATACAGTGAAGCATACCTATCATACTGTTTCAAGGAGGCCTGCATGAGCTCTGCATCACAATTTGAAATGCAAGGCCTGTGGACCAAATTCTGCTTTCAGCAGCAGTTATCAGGGGAACCTCAGCCAAAAGAATCATTCCAGATTTCAGACGTACATCAGATTCGGTTCTCATGGAACAAATTTCAAGCTTACCAGAGAGAAATCTGAGACCTTTGGTGTCAACACTACCAACTGTCTCTTCTTCTGGACCAGTGTTTGACACATCAAGTTTACATCAGACCTCTCTAAACAGGTAAGTTTGTGTGCTTCTGTAAGCAAAGTACAAACTGTTTTTGCAACCCATATGAAAAATTTATGATCCTCAGCTCTGATTCAAAGGCTGAGGATGACTGTTTTCTATATTTTAATAGAAACTTGGAAAAAATCTCAGACAGAGGGTCTCCTAAGATAATAAGATTTTAAAATCTTTGATTTTTACAAATATTTGTATGCTCTTTTCAGCTTTTTTATTTCTCAGTCTTAAGGATGCACTTGGATGACATATTTCACTTTGTAACATTATTAGACAGAAATTATTTATTTCACAATGAAGAATAAAAATCTTACCCAATGACTAGACAGATATATTATGAAATTCAGAATATATAAAGGAATAGCTTGCACTACTGTGTTCACAAAGATTGCACAGGCTCAGAAATCCTGACTCCATCATTTGATATTTAGAGCACCCAACCTTTCTCCTTTGTTCCTTTCACCTCTATAGGTGGGCTGCTTACTGGTGAAACTCTTAGTGATCTGGCCTAAAAATTCTGTATGCCAGGCTCATGCTTGCAACGGCCCTGAAACCAAGGAGTGTTTCTCGTCCAGTTTATACCAAAATTTTCACCAGTTAGCTGTATCGACTCATATAGTGTTACTCCAGCTCAAAATCTGGCAAAATGACTGAATCTCCTCCTTTGTATTTAAATTGGCTATTGGAGATTTTTCTTTCTTCCAGATTTTCATTATTTATATGTTCTGTATTTTGGATGAGATAAATTGTGTAAAAGGACCAAGAAGTTTCAGAAAAATTGTCAAACAAACCACAGGTTTTTTGGCTCCTGTTCACTGTCATACTTGGCAACAAATACATAAACTACTAGCTAACATTTGGTTCAGAAAATGAAGTGCAACTTCTTTAAATATTGACATACAAGCAGCTTTGTAATAAAGTTCAGCAGAATCTACAGCTGCAAGGTATTTCGAGGAGTTTGGATATTTACCAGAAAAATAAAAGGCGGCTGTAAAACTGCTCTCTCTTTTTTATTTTTTTATGGTTTATATTTTGTAATCCAGTAATTAAATCATATTTCATACATATATCTAATGTAATTGTTCCAACAGCTCTTTCCAAATGCATGCTGTTTCTTCACACAAAACAGATGTTATAAACACATCCTTTCTTTACAAGAAATCACTGACTTTGAAGGGAAATATCAGCTAATCCCTAAAACCAAACCCAACTAGGCAATACATGTGCAGTTACTATTTGATTTTAACGTCAGTCTGGCCCATTATCAAAATAACATCAAAATTATCAAGTAATGTCAAAAACTTAATGTCAGTCTGGCCCATTATCAAAAATGTTGTATCAGTAACATACAGAACTATTCAACATAAATTATCATCTTTTTCAGTACAAAGAATCATTAGTAATTTCAAGTTCTATGTTGTTAGGCATACAGTTACACCTGGTATCTTCCTAGAAAAGAATTGATCTCTCCAGTTAATTAAGTCATTAAAAAGAATTTACAAATCAATCCACAAATTCAATTTTAAACAAAAATGACGGTTTAATACTCACTTTGCAAAGACAAGGCTCTGTGCATGGATCTTCATTAATGCTACCAATGAGGCTGCAGTTACAACGCAGGCAGTTTGGATAGCCTCGATACCCAAATGCACAGCGATCACATTTTTCTCCTGTGTAACCTTCTCTGCATTGACACTGACCTGGACGAGTCCCTTGAAAATCAAAAATAGAGAAACAAGTAGGTAAGAGCAGGCAGTAGACTGGATTCAAGATGTCTCAGACAGTGCAATTAATTTAGCATTCCTTTTTTATTACACTCGATGTTCTATTCCACACAGATACTTGGCATAATGTCAGTCTCACCATCTATTTTTCATGTTTAGAGTACCAGATGCACAGAAACTGCAGCAAAATGGATTTTGTGACAGCTGTAATAGCATTCACAAACAACAGCGTTAGATCTCAATCCTTCATATTGTTTTGTATAGGCAGAGGCTCCCACCCCCACACAAGAACACATTCAGGGATCTGACATACCTTAAAATCCTAGAAGTATGTTACACCTCACCTCTCCTTCCTAAATATTTACCATTGTTTTGAAGCAGTACCTAACTGGCAGCCATTCACAAATAGATAGCATTCCCTCAAACTCCAATGTCCAGAAATACAGCCAGCTTTGAAGTTTAGAGAAAAGGCGCTTCCTGCTGCCTTACCACGCTGTGAGTCAGAATGGTGCTCATCTTTAACGCAGTCAGAACTCAGAGAGCCAAACGGGTCACAGCCACAGGGATAGCAGGGGTGATCTTCATAGGGAGAAACCTACAAAACAAATTCTCTCCTCTGTCAAATTCCCAAATTATTAACTGGGAAAAGTAAAGTTACATCTGTTTCTTGTCTAAGATCACTGGAACTAATATGAATGAAGACTGGAAAAGGTAATATGCAGTAACAGATCAAGGGACGAGTTTAGTTTAAGCAAACAGAAGATCATGGGATTGCAGCCTAGAAAAAACTTAAATGTGGGAACAAAATTTGGTCTTCAATAGCACAAAGGTATAGTAGATGCTAACGACCGAAAACTGAAGCCAAACACATTCAGCCTAAATAGACTTTTTTTTTAAATGTAAGAGCAATTAACCACTGTGATGGTTTGCCAAAGATTATGGAAATGTTTAAGACAATAATGGATGCTTTTTGCAAAGATACTCTGGTTCAAAGAGGAAGGAAATGAAAGAAATCCTTGGCTCTGTGTTCAATAGGAAGACAGATTATTCATGAAGATTCATTCTGACTTCATAATCTATATACATCTTTGAAATATAAGGCAATGCAATTCATATGGCAAGGATTTTATTTTCATTCTGGGAAAATTTTCCTTTGAGTTGCTTCAGATGTAGAGCAAATTGGTAATGATCTCTAGATACACTATTGGGTATGAAGACTTTTCTTCAGTACTTCTTACAGCAAGTGAATCAGACAATCTCCAGCTCTGGTTTACTCCTTTGGATGAGTACCTGCTATCTAACCACACTCCTGCAGACTCAGCCTTGCTCTCTGTACCAGTTTATACTGGATTCCTAAAGCATGGTTTTACCAAAATATGCATGAACCTGCCAAAACAAAACCTTCAGTATGTCTCATTATACAGAGACCTTGAACACTGCAGGAAATTCATATGTTTAACTCTGTTAGTCACATCTTAACAAATGTCTTTTTGTGGAGTTTAGGTCTTTTTTCCGAAAAGCGACACTTGTCAATAAACTAGAAAGTACGCAGGCTCAGAGAGCACATGTTCTGTAATAACCATGTCAAGAAGAAAAAAAGAATATTTGTTGCAACATCCCATGAGACAGTCTTAAAACCGTGTAATGGTCCCTTTTCACACTGGTTGAAATGGGCTGATACTGGTTGGTACACAATTTGGCACTTCTGAAGACACTGAAACTTCAATACCGGCACGTTTTAGAGTTTTATCCACAGGAGAAATGGGTTTCCTATCAGAACACCTACATGTTCACACTAGGACTTGCAAGTTTCATCATCGCTTATTCTTTTCTTCTCCAACAGCTTGACCTGCCCTCCCGCACAACCAGGCAAGCATGTTTTTCCACCCTCAAAGTTTTGGTGATATGTTGTCTATTAAAAAATACCTCTATAGCTTTTAGCTATTCTGCCACTGATAAAAAAAAACCACGTATAATTACAAGGAGCTGAAATACACATCATAGTACTGTAATTCAGCAAAACATTGGAATGGTATTTTCCAAATCTTACTTTGTGTGGTCTAAAATATCCGTCAGCACATGTTTCACAGTTGATCCCAGCAGTATGTTGACTACAGTTTAAACACACGCCACCTCCTATATACTGGCCATGAATATCCATACTCCTTTTCTGATCTGCAATACTCTGATTGTAATAACAATCTTCTGCTTTGTTATGACAGTTGCACTCTGAGAAGGAAAAGAAATCCATTTTTTATTATTATTTGCATTGTGTAACAGTTCCTACAATACTGACATTTTTCAAAGTGGAAAATGTACATAGAAGTGCATAACAATTCACCTCAAAAGTGTGTTTTTTTCTCATTAACCTTGTTATATGCCTCAGCAGTCTCGATACACTATATTTCTTAGCAAGTAAGTATATTTCAAAATCATTGTCACCCTTCAATGGCACTGTTTTTAACAGTAGTCTGTAGATCCCACTAAGACAATCCTGTCAGGACTGATCTCAATAGTGATGTCTGCTATTACCAATAGCTGTTCTTTCATTTTCTGTCCTCTGCATTGCAGAAGAAAATCTGCCTAATTCTTCTCTTATTTGGATTATAGGCAAAAGTCTGAGCAGTCGACAACGCCAGTACACAGGTATAACTTTGATTCAGGTTAGAGGATACTTCGGTCCTAACAGTCATATACACCTACTTTCCAAAGACCGACATGAAGATTTGCATAAAGACTTCAGCTAAAAAGCCTACTTTTCCATTTGCAACTGTAATTTTTTATCTAATAAGTTCTTAATTGTCTGCAGCTTGTGCATTGCAATGTGAAGAGAGAAAATGCACAATCCAGCCCTAGCAACTCATTCAGCTGTACTGGCACAGCTTAAGTCTATCTATCAGACAATCTGCAATGTAAATGGCTAATGTTTCTTTCAAAACATTTGTTATCAGAACAAAGTTGTTTGTCTGAAAAAATTTATGATCAACATAAGAAATTTGCATTTCAAGTACCTTACAAAATGATTGATGTAACTCTGCTAGTTTTTACACCAGGATAATAAATTTCCAAGTCTCTTTGAAAGAGACTCTGAAAGCTTTACATTACATGACAACCCAGCTAGCCAGGGAGTTACATTGGATAGAATATTTAAAACAATCTTAACAGTTATGATTAGAAGTACGTCCTCTACCTTTGAACAGTCTCATGGAGACAGTTAGTCATCTGCAGATTTTTCTTGGAAATTAGTACAGATCTGTATGAAAAGCAACCTCCAACAAGAACATAATAAACCCTTATGAAACTATCTAAACCTCTGTGCATACTTACTCTCACATTTGTTCCCAGCAGAAATGGTTCCTGGTCTCCACGGTTTCTGGTGGTAGCCCGGACAGCACCTGTTACAGCTCTCTCCACATGTGTTGTGTTCACATTGGCATTGCAATTTCTAAGAAAAAAAAATTTGCTTCCTTGAAATATTTTTAAGGGATAATGTAACCAATGTTGCCAAAAGTCTGTCTAATATCAGACTTACTCCAAAAAATGTCAAAACCCACAAATACCCCACAGTTAGCATTAGACTGCTCAGCCACGCTACATCAAGTACTGGGGAACTATTGGGCCTTTCTACAGCAGCAGCGACAAATCTGTGTTGCAAGAGAGACTACTTCTTGTTGTGCCCCTTGAACTGATTAAATATAATGCCAAGGAAAGAGTTTACTTGAAGAAAGTTACGTTACCAGAGACCTAGATGTGCTTACACAGAAAAGGAGGACAACTGTAGCAAATAATTGCTATAATTATTGCTATACTGTAAGATCTCTTTTAGTCTCCTCTTTGCCATTCTCCTTTGGCAAAGTACCTTTTTTTTCATTGGAAAAGTTATTTTGTGCAAATAAATCAATGAGACTAAAGAATACCTTTGTGATTTCATCCAGAGGGCAGCTTCGAGCATGGCCGTAACAAATACACATGCCACCAACAGAGATGTCCTTTATTGAATAGTAATACTACAAAAAACAAAGTTGAAAAAGGGATGAATAAAAGACATTGGCATATATTTACATCCTTCCCTCCAGAAAGATAAGATACTAGCAAAACTGTGATTTGAAAAATGCCAAGAAAATACAAGAAACTTTGAATTTTTGTCACTTGGTGAAACCTTCCATTTTGTGATATTATTTTTTTTCCCCATGCTTTCCCTCACCGGTACAAAACAATAAATGACTTTTAACTTTAAACAACTATGCACAATTCCTCAGCTTCAAGAGGACCTCAGGCAAAGATGTGACCTCAGGCAAAGATTTCTGTTTAAAAAAAATCCTTTTTTTCACTCTATAAGAAGCTGTGAAGCATAACAAATTTCTATGTTTTACATTCAGTCTGGGGAGCAAGAGTATGCTAGCTTAAAACAGGAACCCTGCCCTCACTTAAAACCAGTTTGTGCACTCGATTCCAGACCAGTTCTTTGCTATACTAGTGTGTAGGCAGAGTATTATTCTATCCAAATTCTTTGCTTAAAAATTGGTTACAGCAGAGTGCAATCCATTAATAGTGCCAGGTGGTGTGGAAAACCAACATACATAAGGAAAGGATTTAATTTTCAAGGCAAGGAAGAGGCAGGAAATGGCCATCTGGGTTCAGTTACAGCTGCAGTATCAGTATGGTTGGCCTGTTTGTATCCTGGGAATGAAAAACAAACACTTTTTGAGGATGCTTCTAAAGCAAGAGTTCAGGACTCTCAGACCTAACAACCCTGGCTGTCATCTGGTTCAGGAAGAGGAGATGGCCCTGGGTGGTCAGACATGCTGACTCCTGGACTGTTATTTCTTTGAAGGATCTTGGAGCAGCAGCAAACTAGCCTGTTTGAAATAATACTTATTTTTTTCTATGTTTTTAAATTTTTCATTCAGTTCAGTATTTTAGTATTTTTTTTAATGTTATGGGCTTGAATAACAAAAAACATTCAGGGACTTATCATGAACAGTAAGTCCTCAACTACACAGAAGAAAGTCCAAACTGAGAAAAGTAAGAGGACAAAGGCAGATGTATGTTTCTAACTGCATTCCCTGCTTCATCTTCTTTGCTTGTTTTCTTAAAACTCACAGTGTATGGCTCACAGCAGCTGTGTGCAGCTTGAAGGAAAACCCAATGCTAATCAAATGTCACAGAGAAATAAATACACAGAATACGAAATAAAGGTGCTGTTGCACACTCAGAAAAGTTCTGCAACAGATCTTTTTATATGATCACAGAACGGTTTGGGTTGGAAGGGACCTCAAAGATCATCTGGCTTCAACTCCCCTGCCATGGGCAGGGACACCCTCCACTAGATCAGGCTGCCCAAAGCCCCATCCAGCCTGGCCTTGAACACTGCCAGGGAGGGGGCAGCCACAGCTTCTCTGGGCAACCTGTTTCAGTACTTCCACCACCATCACAGTATAGAATTTCTTCCTAACATCTAATCTAAATCTTCCCTCTTTTAGTTTAAACCCATAACCCCTTGTACTGTCGCTACATGCCCTTGTTAACAGCCCCTCTCCATCTTTTCTGTAGGTCTCATTTAGGTACTGGAAGGCTGCAATTAGATCTCCCTGGAGCCTTCTTTTCTCCAGGCTGAACAAGCCTAACTCTCTCAGCCTGTCTTCATAGGAGAGGTGTCTCCTGATTATCATTTTACAGGACTACATACAAGAAATTAATACAATTGGTATCAACAACTGGATGTAAAGTCTTCAAACACAACCTAGAAACTGGAAATTATTACCTTAGTTTTAAGTTGGTTGCACAGTGAGACACAGGGTGCAACATCAGGATTTGGGAACCCTCCCCAATAAAACCCACATTTTGTGAAGATGAAGATGTGTAGCTCTTCATGCAAAACTGCACTAAGCAGTGCTAGGTGGGGTAGTAATAAGCCCTAGATTACACAATTGTGCGTATTACAAAAGCAATGGGAATGGCTTGTCCTCAACACTCTTGTTTCCCAGCTGTCTGTATGCTTCCATGTTGAGCCTTTCTTTTTGGAGTATAGTTCTTGATATTACAATACTATCAATAGACCTAAATGTCAACCAGTCTTCTCTGTGAGAACATCACATCTGCTCAGGCTCTGCATTACCCATTTCCCTATGGCCAGCAAAAAAGAACTGACCGATACTCTGCACTTGCAGTCTCCATGCTAGCAGTTCCTACATGGGCAGACAGAGCAAGTGGAACATCCAGATTTTACGCTTTAGAAATGCTGCAGCTGAATGGGCACCTCCATGACCAAGGTAAGAGTGGGCTGCCTTGAAAGTACCCACCTAACTCTGATCAAATCCAAGTTCCTTTCTCCTTTCTATACTGTGCTGGTTTCAACTAGGATAGAATTAATCTTCTTCCTAGCAGCTGGTATAGTGCTGTGTTTTGGATTTAGGATGAGAATAGTGTTGATAACACCTTCATATTTTAGTTGTTGCCAAGCAGTCAAGGACTTTGCAGCTTCTCACACTGGCCTGCCAATAAGAAAGTGGTGGGCACCTAAGAAGCTCGAAGGGGATGCAGCCACGACAGCTAACCCAAACTGGCCAAAGGGATACACCATACGATAAGACATCATGCTCTGAATTTAAAGCTGGGGGGTGTTGGCCAGGAGACAGGCAGCTTAGGAACTAGCTAAGTATCTGTGCTGGGTGGTGAGCAATTGTGTTGTGCAACATTTGTTTTGTGTGTTCTTTTATCATAGAATCACAGAATGGTTTGGGTTGGAAGGGACCTCAAAGATCATCAAATTCCAACCCCCCTGCCATGGGCAGGGACACCGTCCACTAGACCAGGTTGCCCAAAGCCCCATCCAACCTGGCCTTGAACACTGCCAGGGATGGGGCCTCCACATTATTTTTATCAACATCATCATCATCTTCCTCTTCTGTCCTATTAAACTGTCTTTATCTCAATCTACAAGTTTTACCTTCTTATATTCAATTCTCTCCTCCATCCCACTGGCAGGGGGGACAGGGAGTGAGCGAACAGCTGTGTGGTTGTTTTAGCTGCCTGCTGGGCTAAACCATAACAGGTACCCAGCTATCTGGCCAGACCTCATAGAAGCAGTCTCAATGCACAAGGATTGCCTGTATCAGAGAAGTCACAAACTGCGAGAGTCCTTTTGCTGCACAAAAGTTGCCTGCAGATGTTCTTCAAGGTAAAGAGCTACAAAGGAAGGGGAAGAGGAAACAATTCTCATGAACTTCTGTCCTCAACAGAAAGCCTATCTTCATACAAAAACTTGAAGCCACTCATGTCATAACCTATGGGTCTCAGACAAATTAAGAGGGTCAAAACAGCAAAATATAAAGCAGAAAATACTGCAAAACAGTTAGTCACAGCAGATACTATTATTAAGGGCTCCAGTACTGAATTCCTGCAAGAATTTGAAGAAGTCAGTCTAAGTACTTGGTGCCTCAGCTTTCCCTGTTCAATAGCAAATGTGTGAAGTTCAGTTAATACTCTCAGAATTCTATCGAAGCATTTTACGTTATTATTAATTCATGGGCTTTAAAACAAGTGGTTACAACAGACTTAAAAAAAAATGAAGAAAACTCTCAAACATCAAAATTCGGAATGGCAAGGTTTTCAAATAACTGTTTTTATGAGACAGAGCACTGGGTCCTGATATTCTTGACACACCAGAAAAGGTACTGTGGTTCCATTGAGTGCAACTTCAAGTGACATTTCCATCAGCCAAACTGTATTTTTTCTTTTGATAAAGCATTATAAACACTGTGCCTACCATAAATCATTACACAAAGAAATAAAAAGCAAACAAAAAATCTCTGAATAGCATTTTTTGAAGTTGTTTCTGACAAGGTATTGTTGCTAATAACATCAAACAGAAGGCAAGAATTATTTAACAACCTATGCAAACAACTGTGTGAATGGCAGGGATCAAGTACTGCCTCCTCCTCAAATAGATCAGAAAAGGCTTTCCCATCAAGTCATACTGAATACCATTTATGAACAATCATCTTACCCTTCTGGTAACAATGGGGTCCAGTTCTTTAGGATCATTATGGCTGAGAGTCATGAGGTCAGCATTAAGGGTTCTAATGCGCTGCAGTCGTAGGCGAATGTATCGTGCAGAAGTAAATTCCAGAAGCTTTTGTGAAGGATCATCAGCACTAGGCCTACCGTTGATCAGTGATGTGTGAATCTAGAAAGAGAAACTGGCTTTGTCATAAACATAGTTGTGATACGTTTGCAACAAGAAACATCTTAGTCTGAGAAGTAAAAACATGGAACTTAAGCTTGTTTTGCAACAACTCAGAATGGTGAGATGTTAAACTGCCTAGAATTCTTTTTTCTTCCCCATATTTTACCTGCAGGTAGAATTCCTGCTTTCTGGCTCATGCAGTTCTGAAACCACCACTCTCAGCTCATCATACTCTCAAGTCTCCTGAACTTTTGCAGAGATGGCATAAAAGGAGAAGTAGTACCATGAGCTAGTCCTTAGCTTCCACTGTGTTCCTTTCTCTCCTTTATTGAGATGGAACATGTAACTCCAGCCATAAGCACAAATTTGTCATGACAGATTTCTCCTACACAGTTTGTAAAGATCTTATTGCAAAACGTAAGGCCCACATGCTCAGTCTGAGGGCATCAATCCTATGCCTTGCTGGCACAGGGCTACCCAATCAGCAAGGAGTACCCAGTGATAGGAGAGCAAAATGGGAAGCCACATGTCATGGTTAAGTCTCAGCCAGCAGCTGAGCTCCAGGTTGGTGGGATGGGGAGGAGAATAAGGAAGCCTCCTGGAGTTGAGATGTTTTTTTAATGGGATACCAAAGAGAGCAATCTACCAGACTGATGCCCCTCCCTGGCCAGCTCTCTTTTATGGGGAGCATGACTGGCACATGGTATGGAGCCAGCTCGGCTTATCTGGCCTGGCTCCTTCTGAAAATTAACCCTATCCTAGCCAAAGCCAGGACACACAACACAAATGACAACTGAAAGCAAGGTGCTGCCACCACAAACCAGCCCATCTGGTCTCTCTATCTCTCTCGTACAATCCCAGTTGGTCCCACTAAGATGGCTTTGGCACAACTTACTCTGGCAACAGCCCCTTCATTCTTTCCAAAGCAACTTAGGAATCCACAAGGATTTATAGTCTCATGACTACACAGCTCTTGCTCCATTTTATGGAGAAACTGAAAAATGAGACCCTAGGGGCCACAAAAAAAAAAAATTAAACAGTTCACTTGGTATCCACAACAAACAAGGAGCCATGCATTTGGCTTGTCAGCTACATTTTAAAGTGCATGACATATCCTCGTTCGTGAACAGTAATTTTATCTCATATATGACTCTTGAATATATACCTTCAACTTTTTCCAGTACTGTCAAATTGTTTCTTTGAAAATATTGCTAAATAGTAAAGTTTTTTTATTATTACTATTATCTAAAAAAATAATAAAAAAGAAATCTTAATTCCGTAGTCAAGCTAAGGGCTTCCTAGAGAGTAACTATGTTATTTCAAACACATACAGGCAATGGAGTTCACACTCCCAACGTTATAAATTTATTACTTATGGAACATCACCATTCCTTCTAAATATTCTAATACACAGTGTTTCAAAAATTCCACTTTTCTGATAGTCCATTCAGAAACTAACCATCACCCACTTTCCAACTGCAGAATAACAGTTATGAAACCCAAAACATTTTCCAGGTCAGAGCCTGCAAAATAACACCACCACATATAATATTCAGCTCTCATAGAAACACAGAGAATTATTCTAGTCCATTTCCTACCCCCAACCAGGATTTACTAGACTTTTCTTAGATGTATGACCAATCTGTTCTTGAAAACCGCTGTTGGTGGAGACTCTACAATCCTCCAAGGCAATCTATTTCAGCCCCTTCTAGCTTTATTATTAGAAATGTTCTTCATCAATAAACCATGTTTTCCTTGTTGCAATTTCAGATCCCTTTTCCATCCTGTCACAGACATGCAGAACAGATTATTCCTCCTTGTACCCAGGTTTTATGCAACATAAGACTGAACATGCCCACCCCACCTCAGTCTGTTCTCCCTATGCAAAGCGGTAGAGATATATTCATTCAGAAGTCATGTTTTCTGCTGGGAATTACAAGGCAGAAATATTACAAGGCCAAATATTCAAATGCCAGTGAACTACTTCCACTGAAAAACAAATAATACACTATAGACTAACCCAACTTTATCATGGAGCATCACATCCTACTCTCATTTACCCTTCATTACAGATGTTGAATTTGCTGGGCTCAGTGAAATCCTTCAATTTTCACAAGACAGGAGAACACAACCACGGCACTAGGAGTTCTAACATGTTGTGTTTCCTTTTAATCACTTAAGACTCCAGAGATTTCAAGATCCAAAAACACCTGTTGAAACCAACTTGGCCTTACCTCCTATGTGACACATACCATTTCATTTCATAGTCTTTCCTGTGGAAAGCTCCAATTCTCTGGTAATATATACTCTCTCTATCCATAAATAGTGCCTTCATGTGATGAAATGTGAAACACTATTCACATTTGAACTCTAAAGTCATCTACTGACTTGACCAGTAGAAATTCTGAATATCATAGAATCATAG
>VWZZ01002591.1:477-13961 GCA_013399095.1 Psophia crepitans
CAGTTTCCTGACTTCACCACTTATAGAGAACTCTACCGTTTCGTGGTCACTCTGCCCAAGACAGTTCCCGACCACCACATCTCCCACCAGTCCTTCTCTGTTCACGAACAGAAGGTCTAGTGGGGCACCAGCCCTGGTAGTCTCTCTAACCAGCTGTGTCAGGAAGCTGTCTTCCACGCACTCCAGGAACCTCCTAGACTGCTTCCTCTGGGCTGTGTTGTATTTCCAGCAAATGTCTGGGAAGTTGAAGTCCCCCACGAGACCAAGTGCTGGCGATTGCACAAGTTCCATCAGCTGCTTGTAGAATGTTTCATCTGTCTCTTCATCCTGGTTTGGCGGTCTGTAACAGACCCCCACCAGGATGTCCGCCTTGAAGGGATATTCCAAAGAGGCTTTGGAAATGACAGTGTGAAAAGCTGGCAGATTCTGCCCCTGCAAACAGTTTCCATACTTGGATTCCAGTTGTCTGTGGTGCCTGTGTGTGCTGCCTGTCGTCACGACTGTTTCGTAGATCTAACAGTAGCCTGCTATGTCAAGGGTAAGGGAGGAACCTTCACTCTTCCAGATGCCAGTGCAAGCTTCATCCTTCATCTCAACAAAAGTACTTGGTATTTATTTAATGGCAGAATGTTGATTTGCTTTTTGTTGTGTTTTCTGAAACTCATCTTGATCTCGTAGTGTTCCGTGGCCTTGAAATGAGTAGACAAGTGTATGCTTGTGGAAGTATTTCCATTTCATTTGTGTTCATTAGCCATCAATGACAGAGTTCATCTCATTTTCTCATGTTACTTGCTGCTTCTTAAAAAGAGGAATTGTATTTTCATGTTAAATCTTTAATATGGTTTCTTTCATAGGACAAGACAAAACAGCATTACTTTTGTGATTTCCTCTCCCTGCTCGCCCAATGGTTCATAGTTCAGTGCTGGAATGACCAGCTTTCTAACTAGAGGACACAATACTTGTCCTACCAGGCATTATCTCAAAATGGCTGAAATGGATTTTAGATGCATAAAATATTACTGGATCAACATGTGTTTATCAGGCTGTAATGATAACAACTGGCATTTACCCTATCCAGTGTTCAAAATACTCTTCTGTCCATCTCTGAATGTGGCGGCAAGCAGAAAACAATTTGTGTCTTAATTTCTGTGATATGGTTTGCTGCTTTATTTCCTTTCCCCCACCCCCCTCAAATCAGTTTTCCACTCGAGAAGCTTGCTTATGCTGGATCCCCTCTTTCACAGTCAATACATGGCTCACAAGTTGTCACGATTGCTTGGCAGTATTGGCAAGGGTGCATGTGTGTGTACTCTGACCACAGAGAGACACCTCCTTGTACCAGATTCTTTGATATTAATTAGTTCAATATTCTAGCTTTTAAAGGTGTTGGGAGGGGGGGGAGTAGGTGGTTTGTGCTTTCCTTTATACTTACGCTCAGTGAAAAGCAATTTTGAGCATTACAGAGCTAGTTTGCTGTTGGTTCTGCCTTTAGTGTTTAGTGACAGAAAGGCTTAAAGTTTGTGTAGTGTTATGCGAAACGATAATGAAACTTCACTCTTGATTTTGTGTGATCTTTGCAAAAGTTTGGTACATAAGGACAGCACGACTGCTTTGTTTTTCAAATACATACAGTCATTTTATTCCTTCTTCCCTTGCTCATTTTTTACTTTGCAAATGGAACGATAGAGCCCTTATAACTAAAATACGGTGTGTTGTTTTTTTCCTTCCAGCCAAACTATATGCACACTGCATAGGGCAAATAACCCTGTGTACAGTGTCTCTTTATTCACTAAGTAAATAACAGCATAACTTGAACTGCAGCCAAAACTTTCTTTACAGGCTTAACTGTTGCTCTGATTTCACCTGGTAGGACCTGTCTGTCCCAGATGCTGGTTCTCTTTGCACACTCAACCGCAACTGGCCCCACATACCCCAAGTGGAATTAACGAAGTGCCTTCAGCACCGTGCCGCAGTTGCTACCGCTGTCCGGTTGGTTGAGGCAAGGAAACCTGCTCTACATTTTTAGGTCTGCTTCCCTGTGCTGGTGGAGTGTTCCTGAATGTGACTCTTCCCAGGCTTGGCAGGCTCTTCAGCTGGGATGTAAAATTTGCATTACGTTTCCAGATGACATGATCTACTCTCCAAACTGGCAAGCTTAGTCCAGCAACTGATTTGAATAATTTGCTGAATAACTGGCGTTAATAATGACAAAGGAGTTGCATGTTTGGCAGTATGGGGGCGTGTAAATGTACTAGTACGTGCACATGCCCACTCAGCTTATTGTACAGTAGTACATATTGATCGTCTTTGTCATATAGATGTAACAGTCGTTTGAGAGGCAAAGACCGTGCCTTTCCATTCTCAAGTTAGACTTTCATAACTCATGCCTCTTGTGTTAAAAGTTATGGTTGTAGTAGAAGAAAAAAATACTACTTCATCTCTGCAGTGAGGTGTTTTTAGTGTAGTGCATGGTGACTTGTTTAGTATTTTTTTGACATGTATCAACACATACAGAAAGCACAAGTACTCAGAGAGTGATAATGATGGTGGTCAACTGGATGGAAAACTTACCTCTGTAATCATCAGGCGCTGACTCTTCCTGGGCTCGATGTAAAGATCAAATCGCAGAATTCATCTGTCACCTGGTAAAACATGGGAGACCACATTTATTCCAGAAGAGGCCACTAGTTCTGGTTATTGAGATGTGTTTTTCTTTTGATATTGTGATTATGGGAGGGAAAAAGCAACTGAAGGTAATTTTTTCTATTTTATTTTCCTCTTAGAAAGATCTGTGTGTTTGTCATCTGGTTGTTTATAAGGTAATGAACGCTGACTTCCATATGAGGATGCCAAATCATCAGCTGGTTTTGAAATTTAAGGCCACCTTTAGCATTACATTACACCAGTTAGGTATTGGACCTTATTTAAGAATTTTCAGAAGGACACCCTATTTCCATGTGGAATTGTCTTAAAACAAGCTTTTCTAGTGCATGATTAAACATACTTACACACACTGAAATTAAAAGTATACTTTTTACCTTTTGGTTTTAAAACTGTCTGCTTTTTTTCTGTCCCATGTCCCTGTAGTGATTCTGATTGATTGCAGTGGCACTTGGTGGTGACAGAAGAGTGGATCACCTGCAGTCTGCCCAGCTTGCCTCTGGATTTAGCCAAGAGTCTGCTCTCTTGGATGGGAACTGCAGAAACATTGCCGGTTGTCTTTTTTTTTTCTTTTTTTTTTTTCCCCCCTCTTCTGATTTTATCTCAGACAGGTCAGAAAATCTTGGCAAATGCTTTTGCTGAGAATGTTTAGTGTGTCATGGGTGTTAGTAATTTGGAAGGAATACTTCAAACTTTTTGTGCGTGTTGCTGGGTTAAACTTCTTAAACATTTGCAAAATAAACCCTTTTGTTTTCTTGTGTTACTTGTGGAAAAACCTGTCAGCATTCATTGGCAGCATCTAAAAATACAGTTTTCAGTTCATCCACTAGGTAAGGAATGGGCTTGGCAGTATTTTTTAATGAATTGCTTTTTTTTCCAGTGTAACAGGGAACGTATTATAAAATCCAGTGAGATAATCCATTCTCATCTGGAACACTGTGCTTAGTTGCAGGTACTGTTAAAAAAAAAAAAACAAACCAAAAAACAACTAAACCAAGACTGGAGGAGAGGAAAAACTTCCACATTCTTGTGAATTATATAATATTTGGGAACCTTTGAAAAGAAGGGGACTTTCTTAGCGATATACAATACTACATTTTCAGGTGAGGTAAAGAATGGGATTTAATTTTTATTCTTTTTTCATCGAAAACTTCAGACTTCCAGGGCACTTAACAAAATTCAGGCAAAAAAAAGGCAAAACAGACTTGAGAGAGAAGTTTCACAAAACAGTGTATCCAACAAAAATGAACCCTTGTTCAGTGGTTGTGCTCTTTGCAAGCCTTGGATACCATCAAGAGTCAAATCTTCCTGGAACTTTATAGTGTAATACATTTTATGCTAGATCAGACTATGCATTTTTGTGGCGTGTAATTTAACTTCTGGCTGGTGAAATTAGGTAAAAAGGTTGAAAGGTCAGTCTACTACAGATTTGAGCTATGCTCGGCCTTCGTATGAATGTGTGGATGAGATATCATAAGGAAAATCTTTAAAACACAAGCACAGCTACAGGCTGGGTGGAGAATGGATAGAGAGCAGCCCTGAGGAGAAGGACTTGGGGGTGCTGGTTGATGAAAAGCTCAACATGAGCCGGCAGTGTGAGCTGGCAGCCCAGAAAGCCAACCGTGTCCTGGGCTGCATCAGAAACAGTGTGGCCAGCAGGTCGAGGGAGGGGATTCTGCCCCTCTACTCCGCTCTTGTGAGATCCCACCTGGAGTACTGCGTACCTGGAGTACTCTGGGGTCCTGAGTACAGGAAAGGCATGGAGCTGCTGGAGCAAGTCCAGAGGAGGGACACAAAGCTGATCAGAGGGCTGGAGAACCTCTCCTACGAGGACAGGCTGAGGGAGTTGGGCTTGTTCAGCCTGGAGATGAGAAGTTTCTGGGAAGACCTAACTGTGGCCTTCCAGTACCTGAAGGGGCCTACAGGAAAGCTGGAGAGGGGCTGTTTGTCAGGGAGTGTAGTGACAGAACAAGGGGTAATGGGTTTAAACTGAAAGAGGGGAGATTTAGATTAGATGTTAGGAAGAAATTGTTTCCTGTGAGCGTGGTGAGGCACTGGCACAGGTTGCCCAGAGAAGCTGTGGCTGCCCCCTCCCTGGCAGTGTTCAAGGCCAGGTTGGATGGGACTTTGGGCACCCTGGTCTAGCGTAGAGTGTCCCTGTCCATAGCAGGGGGTTGGAACTAGATGATCCTTGTGGTCCCTTCCAGCCCAAACCATTCTATGATTCTACGATTTTTGCAAGTGTTCTGTTCTATTTGGGACTGCAACGTATTACTACTGCAAAAAAACCCAGAAGCTTTACAGCTTTCGCATGCTTCATTGGGAAGTGTCTTCTCATCCGTTTTCCACAGGCTGCAGTGTGTAACACTTAATTCTTAATATAAACTGTAATTTAGAAAGGTATACAGACTGTAGCAGTCTGTATATGTTGGTAAAAGCAGAATTGAATTTTATCACCATTTTTCCACTCGCAGAGTAAAAGCAGTAAATAAAGTGTTGAGAATCTGGCTGACATGCTGTTGGTCAACTGATGAGTGTTAGTAAATTATATTATGATGACTTATGTTCAGATCTCTCCAAGATTTTTTCTGTAGTTTAAATGTTGGTTTATCTACAAGAACTGCAGGATGAATCAGAAAACATGGAGGGCAAGAGGTGAGCTGCCTACTGTGGAGTGTCCCTACATTTGCTATTTGGTATGTAAAAATGAGCTGCTATTACCTAGTTTCATGTATGTTAACTTGCCTTCTGTGAGAGTTTAGAAGCACTCTTTCTGGAGCTTGTCTACAGACCATGCAGAATAATTTGCTTTTGAACAAATCTCTCCAGAAACTAAAGTGCTGTATGCCAAATAAGATTTGATCGGTGGTGAGACAAGTGTGTAGGTGAGCTCTGGGTCCAATTTGCCATAACGTGCTATCTTCTAAAATTTTCGTGACCTCTTAAGCTTCAGAAGAGTCAACTAACTCTTGATATATCACAAAACAGCATTTTTTAAGGATGAGACTTTATACCATGTTCCTGAGGTTGTTGAGTGTTCCAGACCAGTTCATGTTGGCTAACGCAGAATACCAGATGTCCCTGATGGGCAGATCTGGGAAACCATTTGGCAGTAGCTGGAAGAAAATACTATCAGGCAAAATGGTGTTGCAGAATTTCTGCCCTTCTTTGGAGTTTGTGCATTTCGTATCCTCTCTGAAGACTGGAGGTCCTAGCCAACATCTGTTGCTCCTGACTGTCAGGCATTAGGATATTCCAGGGAGAAAGAATTCAGTTGCAAATACAAGAATGAAAGTAGAGCTGTGAAGATATAATGTCTGACTGTTAAGTAGCTGTAATTGGCTGGGGCACCTGCCGAGGAAAGGTGAGTCCTTGATTATGAGCCCCTTTTCTTGGGTTTAGTCCTGGCTTTCATTCTCTCACATTCTAACAGTCATGCAGAGCAGAGATGGGGCTTGGGACTCCCTGGAGCCAGCAGCTTCTGCAGCTTATCTCAAATACTGCCTCATTCATTAACAATTCCCAAGTTGTTCTTGTGGACAAGGGTGCCTAAATTATATTGCTCCCTCCCTTTCTCAGCATTTGCCTCTCTCTAGTCCCGTTTTGTAGCATATATCCCACGTGTTCTGGAGAAAACCATAGGTGCTCTTTTCCCACCCAGACTTAACATTTCCCCAAATACTTTTATTAGAGCATAGTCACAATTTTCCATTTTCTTTTAAAATAAAGCCAGATAAAGTGTTTGAAATCCAGCAAGACTCCAAAGAACATATATTTTGACAGCTTCTACCAAAATGACTTAAGAAGGCTACGCTACTGGCAACTATTGTTTTCTCAAAATAGACCTCCACTGCAGTACAACATTGTGCTGGAAAAGTAAGGTACTGTGCAGTTGGCTTCCCCCCCTCCCCCCTTCCTTTTCCTCTTGTTCTTTGATGCCAAAGTTGATACAGATAAATAACCTAGGTTCTTGTTTTTATTATGAAAATAAAGATAAAAATGATGAAAATGCATTCTAAGCTTGAAAATGAAGTCCTCTCATGCCAGACATATCCAAATATGAATCTTTAACGTTACTGCTTTTTTTTCCTTATGGAAGGTGCCAGGCTGTTTGTTCTGTTACATGTGATGGTTTTCCAGAGCTAAAATTAACATTAGGATGGGCTTAAAAAAATTAGCTGGAAGCTATTTTTGTGCTGTCCTTGGAAGTTGAGTACTTGGTCTTTTGTGTTGAGCAGTGAAATAAGCTAAATCACTCTCATGAATCCTGATCTGGGTTATTTCTATAGCATGTTCCACCACAGTGAGTGATAACATGCAGGTCAGGAGCACTTTCTTTATGTCTCTGTGGTGTTTTTTGGGGAGGGGAGACTGTAAACAGCACAGTGGCAGCTGTGTGTGGACGGTCTCCGTGTCACCCTACTGTGGCTGTGCTGTATCTTGTAACGCCAGAAGAGGGAGCGCAAATGAAGACCTCGTTTCTCAGATGTGAGGGTTAGATCCAAGAGGTTGGTCTGGAGCCATGAAAATACCGAGGTCACAGATCTTAAGTCGGAGTGCCTTACTCTGTTAGACGTGTGTGGTTAAACATGGGAAATAATGAGCCTGGTGTTGGCTGGAAGAGAGAGGAAAGGGACCCAGTGCCTGTGGAAGAAGAGAAAAGACTGGGGAAAAACTCTGCTTGGCATGAGACCTTTTACAAAAGCAAATTATTATGTTTTAAATGGTTTACTAAGCCATTAAGAAGTTAAGTCCAGTGTATTTGGTTTGTAAGTTCAGCAGTGTTTCTCATGAATCAAGAGTGATTTGTGTGTCATTGTGGAGACCAAATACATTGGTCACATGAGACCTTACTAGAGTTTATTCAAATGTGGTTTATTAAATATAGCTGTTGGGTCTTATTTTAGGTTCTGTAGTATGTTTGTAAGGACTTTTTGTTTTTTATAAGCATGCTGATTCTTAGGATTGCTAATTTTCAAATACATGGATTTATATGTACTTTTACAAATTATGTATTATGATAATATGCAAACATTGTGTGGTGATCATAGGTCGTATTGAAGCTAATCGCTAATGACAAATATGTAAGGACACTGAGGTGTTGATTAAATGTTGCAAATTGATCTACTTAATGTAGGCAATTGGTATTTCGGTCGCAAAGACCTGTTAACAGATACGCAAACTGCTTCCTACTCAAACTAGGAGACCTTTCAAGATTATAGTCTTCTCCTGAGTGTTTTCTGAGACTTTTAACTTTGGCTGCATTATTGGAGGAACGTGATATAGCTGAATGATGTTTTGAAAAGAATAATTAAAACAGCAAAGCTGCAATCTTATTAGCCTCTTGCATTCTTTGGGTTTTTGTTTTGTTTTTCTGTTTATTGTTGGGGTAGAACTCCAAATCTCATGTCTGCAGCTATTTGCTTTATTACCTTAGATGTGCCGTTTCCAATGTAATGCTCGTAGACTTAACAAGCTAATCTGGGAGACTAAAGCAGAACTGTCATTTTGAAGCTACTCACTGAAGGCTCTTTGAAATCAGTTTAGAAAGCTCCAAGACTATTTTTGTTCCCTTTTTAATTTTTAGAGAAGATGTGTTGACGTGTTATGCTGTTAGTGGTCCCTGGAAGGGATGTTACGGAAAGGTTGCCTCTCACAAGTCCACTTGTGGAGGTTAGACCCCAAATGGACGTGATTTATATTTAGGAGCTATGCCAGTCTGAATGCAGACTGGGAATGATTTAAGCATGTCTCTTTTCCTAAGATATGTTTTTCTTAAACAGTATAATACTGAATTTGGTGGAAGTAGGCTTTAGTGCTGAGGTAAGGAAAGATGATCCATTAGAACGGCGGTCTATGTCGACATTGCATGACACGGCAGAAAGGCACCGTTAAATTAGGAGTGCTAGAATAATTCTTGTCTCTTCATACAGCTTGCTTACTGTCACTTACAGAAGCTTCCAGGTCTGCAGAGTGTTTACATGTGCTGTGCTCTATAAAAGCTGCTCTTCTACAATGTGATCATCTCCTTGTCCTGTCTACTTGAGTTTCTCTGTTAGAGATTAAGGAGGGGGTGATTGAAACACAAATGTGAAACTATTTCTGTTTTTCCCTTTTCCCCTTGAACAGGTCCGAGGCTATGGACGATCTGTTGTGAGCTGCCAAGTGGTGTAGCAGTGGCCCAAGGAGGTGTGATGGGCCACTCCTCCCTCAGGATTCCTATATCCCATGTCCTTAATCTTATAAGCACTTTGAGGTTCACATGCCAGGAAACATTTGATCATCCATACAGCAAGATAGTGCTGGGTTAATGACAGCAAATGATGGTGGCACAGGTTAATTTCACATCCTTGAGCAGTTAAATAAAATATGTTATAAATCAGATTATTTTCACACTGGCTGTGCTCATGCCTATATATCATGTCATAGAACAGTTTGCGTTAGAAGGCACCTTTAAAGCGCATCTAGTCCAACTCCGCTGCAATGAGCAGGGACATCTTCAACTAGATCAGGTTGCTCCAAGCCCCGTCCAAGCTGACTTTGAATGTTTCCTTGAATTTTGTCTTAGAAGATCCAGAAGACAGCTTTCAAGTTTGTGCAGCATGATGTTACCTTAGAAGTACTAACTTACAAGTAACTGTAGTTAGGTAATAAAAGGGTTTTTTAATGAGAATTTATAGCTGTCAAGATTGGTTGCATTAGAAGGGATAATTTATGGCCTGCCAGCTTTAGAGTGAGCTTTGGCTCCCATCAGGTCACAATGCAATTGCAACTCCAGGTGTTTCTCAAGGAATCTTGGAGAATAATCCAGGTGTTTCTCAAGCCAAAAGATAAGAATAAAGCATGATAGAGGGATTAGATCTTCTACATTCTTTTCCCCCTTCCAGTGTTATCTGAGAGAAGAGAGTTACCACTGACCTTGTTCTTAAGGCATCTGAGTGAGGATTCTCTGAGGAGTAGTAGGCTGTGTGGATAATGCAACTATTCTCGCAGCTCTGGGTATAGGAACAAATTCTGTGAACTTTTGTTGTCTCTGCTTGAATATATATTGATTTGAAGGGATTTTGGAAGCTGACTAGACTGTAAGCTGGAGTACCTGGAGTACAGTTGGACTGTAACATAGTACCTGAACAGGGAAAAAGGTGTGCACTGTACTATCTGGGCAATGCGTTCATGCGCTGTCTTGATTTATTCCATTAGTCCACTGGTTGAGGCGTACCTGTTTGTTGATCACCTCCTTTTTTAAAAATGTTACTTTCTTGGATTTTCTAAAGATCAGCATGTGGGTAATTTCACCTTTCTAGAGTTAATTTTTTTATCCTATGCTATATGTTTGATAAAACAATTTTAGCAAGGTGATGTGTTTCTGGGGCAAGTTAGCACAAAGTTGTTAAGTGGGTGCTGGACATCGTCTTCCAGTTGCAGCTGAAGAAGGTGCTGGTACCTGTATGGCTTCAAATTGCTTCAGCTTGTTGTGCCCTTCCAGTCAGTGCCAGAGTCACTTGTGTGCCCTTTCCCTTTGTCCTCTATAGGTCAAAATTATCTGGGTCATTTTACACCATTTGAAAAGTAGGTTGTGTTTTTTTTTTACTTAATTGCTACAGTGCATCAGCAGACTTGGAGGGATTTTCTAGAGAATGAGGATGCAGAAAGATACGGTAAGATTTCGTAGATCTCGTGTACATCTCCTTTGCAGAGACAGATCTGGTAGGATCTTGTAGGGAAGAAATGAGTCGGATTGTTGTTCTCCTCAGCTGGTGCAGCTTGAAGCTGAAGAAGAGTTTTTATCTGCAGTCCTGCTGTAGGCAAGTGAAGCAGCACTATTGTTTTAATAAAACGGTTTGCCTGCGAATTTGCAGCATTGCTTTACTTTCGTTCTCATCTTCACACAAGAACAGCCAAGCTTATGTGCTCTAAATTTAAATTCTGCATCTACTCTGGCTCTGAGTGAGAAGTAGAACGTGTGCCTTAAGCATCCATTCTTTGCTTCTCAATCTTATTTTGCAGAATTAATACCACTTAGTTAAAAATTATTCAGACGCTGCCTGGAAAAATAGCTTTATGTTCTGAAAAAGGCCAGGAGTCCACTGAAGATCTTGATGAAAGAGCAATGCAGAAAGAGTACTGAAGACAATAGAAAAGGCATTAATTTAGCGCACGCAGAAAATCCTGTGGTTTATATGGATTAGTATTCAAGGCACAACTTGTAGTGTCTTTTTTTTTTTTTTATCCTGAATCTATACAGTAGCAACATCAATTTCTACCTGCTTATAGCTGGAGTTTAAGCCTGAATTAGTAAGATATCTAAGGAGGAAATAGCAAAGCAAGTGGAAATGATGAGGAGATAGAGGAAAATGACCAGTGGGAAGAAAAATGAAATCACTTATCCTTAGAAAGAGTACACCTGTTCTAGTCCTGCTTGTACTCACCAGTAGCAGCCTTTTAAAAGTTACTGTTATAAATCACCTGAACTGCAATAGGTTTGGCTAAATTGCACCAGCTTTTACAAACCTTTCTTGTGAGATCTTGCCTCAAAAGCATTCGGGGCAGAGTACTGCTGAAATGTGCTTGTTTGTACGCAGTTTTACTACCACTTTAAAAAGAAATGTTGGCAAGCCCTGAAAGAAGACTAATTACAGCTTTGCAGCAGAGATCTTATTACAGTTGTAGATGACATTGCCTTTTGTTTTTGGAGCAAAAAATAGAAATTAGTGTGAAACTGTTAAGCAGGAAGCAGGGACTGCATTGTGGCAATGGCTCTTGAATTATTACTTCAAGAATGTCACTTGCTGGTGATTCAGGATACAGTGATGACAGGGGAGGGTTATTCCAGATGGATGAAGAAGATTAAACAGCATGCAGAAGAAATGAGAGAAATAAATGGATGTTGGGGAGAGAAATAGCAGGGACAGAGTGAGTGCTTAAAGAGAATGAGATAAAAATCAACCCGTTCCTCAGATCTGAGGCCAAGTTGGCACCCCTTGACTCATTAAACTGTTCTTTTGAATCCAGAAATTGGCTCTACAAAATGTCACCTCATCAAACAGCAAAGGGACCTTAAGAGAGGGGGTCAAGGCCAACAAATTATAAGCAAAAGCTCTAGCTATTTTAATTCTGCCCATTCAGTGTGCCTTTAAGTTGGGAGACTTAATTAACCATCCTTGTGTTTGCTGACGTTTGTATGTATGCTGTATTTCCATTCTTATTTGGCATCAAGCAGGATGGTCATTTAATCTTAATGTATGCAGAATCACAGAGTGGTTGAGGCTAGAAGAGCATCTCTGGAGGTCTGCAGGTCCAACCCCCCCTTCAGAGCAGGGTGAGCACACAGTAGGTTCCTCAGAACCACACCCAGTTGGCTTTAAAATGTCTCCAGGAGATTCCACAACCTCTGTGGGCATCCTGAGCCAGTGTTCAACCACCATCATTGTATGAAAATATTTTCTTTGTTCAAACGAATTTTCCTGTATTTAATTTTGTGCCTCTTACCCTGTCACTGGACACCACTGAGAGCCTGGCTCTGTCTTCTTTACTTTCCTGATCAGGTATTTATACACATGGATACGCTTCCTCGAGCCTTCTCCTCTCCACACTGAGCAGTCTCAGCTCTCTAAGCCTCTCTTTGTCAGATGCTCTTAATCACCTTTGTGACTCTGTCCTGGCTTTGGCCAGGATAGGGCTAGTTTTCAGGAGCTGGCCCAGGTGAGCCGAGCTGGCCAGGGCTATTCCATACCAGGTGCCATCATGCCCCCGATAAAAGGGGACTGACCGGGGAGGGGCGGCCGGTGCTGCTCTGGGATGGGCTGGCTGGGCCTGGGCCCTGGTCTGTTGGGGTCGGTCATTCATCGTTCATTGGTTTGTCGTTGCGTTTGTTTACATGGCATTATAACTACCGCTGCTTTGGTGTTGGTTTCCCTCTCCCTTTGCTGGCCCACTGAACGGTCGTTATCTCCACTCCCCTTTGCTGTTCCCATTCTCCTGCCCATCCTGCCCATGGGCAGAGTGAGCGAGCGGCTGTGTGGTGCTGAGCTGCCGGCTGGGGCTGAACCAGGACAGACCCTTTGCTGCACATGTTCCAGTATGCCCGTATCTCTCTTGTGCTGGGAAGCCAAGAACTGGACCCAGCACTCCAGATGTGCATCACCAGGGCCAAATGTTGGGCCAGTATCCCCGCCCTTGACCTGCTCGAATGTAGACATTTCTGTAATCTGAAGCATTTTATGAGGCACTTCAGTGCTTCTTGAGAGCTTTCACCTCAGAGTTGTCACACCATAAACCAGGCGCTGCTCTGTGAGCCGGCAGTTTCCCGTGGGTTGCCTTGCTGCTCTCATGCCACGTGTTGACGCTTCAGGTAGCTGAGAAGAACTGGCAGCTTGTGGTTTCAGCTCGTCTGTGTGCTGAGCAGGTGCCTACAGGGCAACTGCAGTACCTGGACCTGCTCTTTGGAAGAGGGTGCCAGAGGGTGTGAACTGGAGAGATGTCAGGGATCTGGAGGAGGTGAAGCACTGACACAGCTGAGCACTGGTGACACTGCTGTAGAGGGAGGGGAGGATTTGCCCGACTTTGCTATTTAAAATTCCAGTGGCCTCTGAACTTATTTTGAGCAGCGCTGGCTTGCCTGTGAGCTAATTTTTACTTACCTTAAAGTAAGAAAAGACTTGAAAAATGCTTATTCAAAAGAATGCATGTTTGTGATTTACTGCAGTATCAAAGCTTGCATCCTAAGACATCCGAAGTGTCCCTCTGGGCCAGAGCAGTCCATTAACTCATAGTATATTTGCTATAGGCTTTTTTTCTCCCTCTCTCCCTCTCTCTCCTTTCCT
>VWZZ01002591.1:17466-46487 GCA_013399095.1 Psophia crepitans
GAGGGGGGGGCGGGAGGGGGGGGGGGGGAGGAGGGTGGCAGTTACTGGCCCAACTGTAGTGATGTGGCTGACGAAAGAAATAAGATTATTCTGCTGCACTTTCAGTCCATCTCCTGTTTTCTGTTTCCATGGATATCTCAGTTTCAGGAAGAGGGGTAATGTAGAATTAGCATTTCCCAATGTAAGAATAACTATACCAGAAAATTCCTGTTCAGCTCAACAGCCGATTCCTTCTTTTTAAGGAATCTGCATTTGTAGCTTCAATACCATATTATTAGCAGTAGGACTATAGTGATTTGTTATCCCTAATGTTTTTGCAGTGTAAAGCAGTATGATTTAATATCAACACTGTTCTGAATAACATGGAAATACAAATCCAATGCAAAAGTTACTGGTAGCATCCTTTAGAGAGCAAAACTTAGTGAAGGCGTTTGGCTTTGAGTTCAGCTGGTGATGGTACTTAATTGTGGCCATCACTGTATTTCCTCTCACGGGTGAGAAAACAGGACCTGTTACAGTGCATACATGGTTGTTGTGTTGTACATTTTTAAAGTCTTGTTGGAACTGAATACTGTAATTACTCAGTTTTATTCACAGAAGCAGGTTTTATCTTTTCTATTACGTAAGTATCCACAGATCTCAGAGTATATTCTGTGACCTTTTGGGGTTATTTATCTTGTTTCTTGTATGCACTAGAGCTTGTGTGCTTTAATCTGTGTTTGCTGAGAAGCTGCCAAATTGCCTCTTCCGTGCCAATCTATCTTTTTTGTGTGTGTGTATGTCTAATCCATGTTCTGATTTATGTATTAAAGGTTTTGTAGAAAAAAAATGCAAGCCATCTGTATCAGTATTTCCTTATGAATCATATTTTATGGTATATTCGTTAAATATGTTAAGACCTCATAAACACTCAGCTGTTGTATATAAGCATATATACTTAACTGTCTAAATGTGCTTTAGCATGTTAGAATGGGTGAGATGTGCCTTTTTCATGTGTGTGTTCCCTCAGTTTGTTAATCTGAGGCTTTCAGATTCAACTACGTAAAGCATTGACAAATCGATGGAGATTAAATAAATCTGATTCATTCAATTTTCTTGTGTGTGTAAGTAGGTCTGAAGGACTGAGAACAACAGGGAAGTTGCTTATGGTACAGAAAAAGTCTCTTGAAACACTGGAATAACTAAGTGTCGCTCATATGAGATCTGATTCTGCAGCAGAGAATTGAATGAAAAAAAAAACATTGACTTCAGCATCGCTAGGGCTTGCGTGCATGAAGTCAGTGCCAAGACTTGATGACAAAACAGTGCATCCAAATTGTGCTTTCAGATCATAAGTACTGATGTAAAATCAGAAGTTCATGATTTAAAAAGTTCATCGGGAGACAGGCTGCTTTCCACAGTTACATCAATAGCAGTTTCAAAATTGTTTTGCTGCTTAAGGTTGCGTGCTTTGCATGCTTTCCCATATGAACACTGGTGGCAAAAAAATGGCAATTTATCTAGAGTTTGTGAAACATTTACTCAGGCAACTTTGAAGCCAGTGTCGCTGGAATATAGCTGTCTAGGTCAGGAAGGAGAGACAGCGAGACAGACCAGGTGGGAGACATAGAGCAGTGATACTTTATGCTTAATTATTTCAGAGTGCAGTCTTGTTGTTAAGACTTTGCCTCTCAGAAAAATTGAAGCAAAATGTTTTGTTCTTAGTTAAAATACAAGAAAAATGTAGGTTTTAAGAACTACTGAAATTAGCCAAAACATTTAGTGTGCATATACATATATCTATATGATTTCCCTTTTTTTCCTTATTTATAATGGATTTATAGAGTCTTCTGCATTGGTATTGTTTATTATGCTAGAAGCCTCAGGTAGAATCACAACCTCCTTTTTATCATGCTGTACAAATAAATTCATATTTCTAAAGAGGCAGAAATAACTGAGTAGACTAAAATATTGATATTAAAACCTGCATGTAGTTGGGAACAACATTGCTTTTACCCTAGAATCTCGGTGTCTTTTATCTCCTGTAGTATGCTCCTCTTTTTTTTTTTTTTTCCCCCCACTGCTTTCTCAGCCTCTGATTTTGTGCAGGTTGTGTGAGGACGTACTCAAGATAAGTGCAGTCTGTTCATGAAAACATGATACTGTTTTGGCCCCATATGCTGCTGTGGACAAGGCACTGCGATTCAGGAAAGATGTGGACCAGTTGGTTTAGGGGAAGGGAACAGATAATAAGACATCTAAGAAAAGTGACCTTTTGAGAAGTCTGAACAAATCGTGCTTATTTACTGATGGGAGAAACAAATTTTCAAATATGTAAAATACTGTTGCCAAGAGAGAGGCAATAATCTGCTCTCTTTCCATAGCGGATAGGACAAGAAGCTTAAACTGCATCTAAAAGAATGTGAGTTAGATATTAAAAAAAGGCAAAAAAAAAAAAAGGCAAACAGAAAACAAAGAAAAGGCAAAACAACTTTCAAGTGGCAAGAATAGTGAGTGCTGGGATAGATTGCTTGGAGACTCTGAGGAACAGATTGGAAAAATGTCTATCTGGATTGCCTTGGAACAGGGCTTGGGCTACCTGACCTCTTCAGGTCCTCTTCTGTGCCCTTTTTTTTTTTTTCATTTCTTTTTTGTTCTTTTTTTTTCTTTTAGTTTAGAACTTTTATTCCTTGAGAATCCATACACTCTGTACATTCAAATTTAGTATGAGTGTATGATACTCTGAAGTTCCCAGTTCTTTTGCAATATAATCTTGCAGGCCAGTAAGCCCCGCTGTCCTGTGGCTGTTTGTACTTTGGTATTTATGCACTCCAAATCGGGATCATTTTTGTCCTGTTTCTGCTTTTGTATGCTGGAGGAGTAGCTGTTACCTAATGGAACAGTTTCCTACAAAGCAATCAAGAAACAATTCTGTTTCAGTGGCCAGTTCTGCTTCTTCGCTTAATCTCTTTTCAGATGCACCTTTGGAGTACAGGTAGTGTTAAGGAGGAGACGAATATCTGGGAAATGCCAATTTAGGGGCATAAGATGCATTTACATTCAGTCTGGGAATATATCTTGCCGCCTGTGAGTCAGCAGTGTCAAACCACTGTGCATCTGAAGAGAAAATGATAAAATAAAAAGAACAGAAGTGACAAAATGAGTGCAAATTATGTAATCAATGTTTCTCCTTTTATCAAAATAGTTATTTCAAACCTAAATGAGCTTTGCCAGCCAGCGGGAACATTTTGAAGTATTATATTAATAAGCATTCATTGAATTTTGTTAGTTTTGATATAGCGTTAATTTTCAGTAGTGCTGTGTTAATATCCAGACGACATTTATCACAGCTACTAAGGAGTAGAAGTGCTGAAAAAGGTTAAATATGGATTTTAAGATGTGTGAAAAGAAAAGCCTTTTTTTATTATATGAAATGAGATAGTTTCAGTGAAATATGTTGTTGTTACAAGATGGAGATCCCTTGGTCCCGTGTAGAAGGGCTGGGTGACTTACCGAACATGGGATCTCTGTTTGGAATGGAACTCTGTGATCCGGTGTGGTTTATTACTGCTAATTTACTGATCTTGGCGCTGATTCATACGCCCTAGCAATTTTAAGGTCTTGCAGGACCACTACATCATCTGGGTTAAACTGTTTAACGCAGGCTCTCTCTGACTTTATGCAGCTACCCCTGTATTAAGCTAGTACTTACCATAGAGTGCATCTTCAGGCAGTGTTTGGTCTTCATTTACAGATGTGGAAGGACAAAGAAGCCAGATTTCACTCTAACTTCATCAGTAGCTAATGACCCTTATTGCTGAAAAATGTAATTAAGCTCTATTTCTAATATGAATTTGTCTGCCTTCGGTTTCCAGGCATTGCTTCTGGTTTCTGCTTCAGAGCTCCAATGCTTATTCTTAGTGAGAAGTTTATACTCTCTAATGAAGTCACCTTTCAATTCTTGTGTTCTAAACTAATCAGACAGCTCTTTAACTCCTTGCTGTAAGGCATTTTTTCCAGCCCTTTGTTATCACTGTATCTGTATGAAGTGCTTTGCTTGTATTTTTATAAAAAGTCTAAAGGAGACCTGCACATACAGTGTTAACATCCTCTTCCCCAGTGTAATACAACATACTAAAATCAATACTCTGCTGTTTTCCTGTTGATTTATTGAAGGTTTGCTCTGTGCTTCTTCATTTCTGTGTCATCACCCTAGGAGTGCAGATTCACATACTTGCTCATTGGGAATTTTTTTTGAGATGTTCCTCTTCAGAACATTCGTGGAGTTCTACAGAATAGGTTAGAATATTTTATGTCCAGCTATAAACTTTACATTTGCTGGTATAAGTTATTTTTGCCTGAATAAACCCAAGTCATTAAATGATTACTCTGAGTGCTAACCTTGCCAGACAGAACTTTTTGCATTTTTTTTATTTGTTGACAGATCAGTGGTGAAAATGCTGGATATGATTGGATCTGCACCTTCAGTAGAAATGTACTTTGACAATGGCAGCTGTTTCTATGAGTTCATATACTTAATATGGTCTGTGTAGTGCTTTTTAATTGAACTGCTGAAAGTGAAACCTCCCCCAACCCCCTCCTATACTGTTTGAAAAGAAAATAACAGGTGATCGTTTGAGAGAGTTTGCCTTCCTTTGACTTTCCTGAAGCCTTTCATGCAAATTTAGTGGAATACAAGGGAATACAATAGGCTCAGCGCCCAAGGGCATGGGCTTTTTTTATTTAAATAAAAAATAAAATTGTAAATTGCTCCTAATTGGGATTCTTCTGCATTTGCTAGTATTAGCCGTACTGTGACTGTTGATAACCAGACAATCAGCTTCCAGTTCTGCAGTTACTTCATGTTTTAACTGTTGTGATGAGGCCAAGCAGATACCTGGGATGTGGGATGCAGCAATGTTTGTATTTAAATAGTGATGATGATCTATTTTCGTGACTTCTAATGATGTTTTCACTGCTGATTGCTGGAGAACTCTTGCAGGTATCATTCAAACTGAAGTCCTCTCCGATTAGTTTTTATTTCTTAGAAATCACAGAATCATAGAATCACTAAGGTTGGAAAGGACCTCCGAGATCATCAAGTCCAACCGTCTAAATTTCCAAATTTAACGTATGCTTATTATCCTCTTTTCTGTTTTGACCTGGTTATGTGCAGCACATCCCTGTTGGTAAGAAGCATGGTGATCCATGGGTTTAGGTTCAGAGTTACTGACGATAACTTCAGCAGTTGTGATCAGAGACAAACACATTTTGCAGTTGCATCGTCTGATGGCTATTACTATAAATATATTTGATGACCCGCATCATACTTAGATGCAATTTACATCAAAACTTTTATGACAATAAAATGCCTTAATACTTGGGGAAAATGATGGTCCTTGTGTATTTTATCTTCTGTTTTAGTGTAGGTATTTCTAAGTACAGATTTATTGCATGATTTGGTGAACTGGACTCTGCACGATCACTGTATTTTTTTTGATCATAAGGAAGGAGGAAATTTGTAATATTCTAATCTGACCTGTATAAAACATTCAGAGTACTTCCCTCCATTACTGCATGCATCAGAGCTCATACTTAAGCAAGCCACCTGATGTTGCTTTTGAAAATTGACCTGCGATCATTACAGTGACTAACAACCCTTGCTTTACGAACAAAAAAAAAAACCCCAACTATTTTCCCTTCTGAATTTGCCCAACTTTCATTTGGTCTTGTTTGACCTTTGGCTGCTCTATTGAAGAGTTGGTTTTGAAGCTTTTGATCCTATAGGTACGTATTTGCAGACAGGAACTGAGCTACTCAATAACTTTCTCCTTGGCATAATAAATACATTTAGTGTTCTGACTTCATAGTTAAGAGATGTTATTTTCAGTCTTAGTAACTTTGAAGTTCTTTTCTGGCACTTTAACATTGTGAATTGTGGATGTTGGTAGGGGCATATGATCTGTCATACTAGTGCCAAATAGAGGCATGCAGTGATCTCTGTTTTTAACCTCTTTCTGTCCAGAAATCTATTGAGTTCTGGTAATCTTCATGTCTATCTAGTTACACAACGTAATTCCATAATTCCCTGTAATTTCAACACTTCTATATCTAACTTCTGTGTATCTGTTAGTAAATAGGTAGCTTTTCATTACCTTTGTCGCCTGTACTGATGTCCTTCAAGTGTGTGATCCTGATATGCCCATCAGTGGCTTATTCTTTTCATGTTTACTGTTGCCCTCGGTCCCTCTACCAGCCCTGGCTGGTATCAGCAGCAATTGTTTGTCTTCTGGATCACTGGTAAACTGTTAAATAACAAAGGGCCAAGAACTGTCCTCAGCTGGTCCTACTTAGGTATGTTTTTACATTAAATTACTTTCTAAAAATAATTTTATTATTTTTCTAAATGATTTGGATGCTTTAATCAAAATTATGAGTGGACAAATAATTTCTCTTTGAAAATGCCAGATAAACTGCATCAACACTCTTTTAGTATTGCATTCACTTTTTTTTTTAGCTATGGACATCTTCTATACATGCATCAATTTTAATGCTAGCAGTCACATATTCAGATTTATTCCTGTAAATAATTATTTAACAATTTAGTAACTTATCATCTGAAACTGCTATCTCAAACATAAGATTAATGTGGAAATTCTCATTCCAGTGATGCTCAGAGCAAAATTTCCATTGACGTCTGTGGGGACCATATTTTACATACCTGGGTGTACGTATGTGGAACCTGCATGTTTGGAGACTCTAAATAGTATATGTATCCAGGTTTTGTATCTATACTTAATAATTTAGTGAACAGTTTATTGTAACACTGCTCTAGGAAAATAATAGGTCTCTACCTTTTATGCTGGCCAACTAAAGAATAGTGTCTTAAGAAATAACTTTTTCTTTTTAAGTATTTGAATGTGATATCCAAAATTGGGAGACTTGGGAGAAATGTTTGCTTCTCCTTTCTGTGCCGAAAGCGACCTCGTCAGCCCTCTCGTGAGTGCAAAATAAATGTATGTGAGCGCAGACAAGAGCAAACAGGATTGTGTTGGCAATGACCATTATAAGGGCGTTCTCAGTGGGGTCTGTAACTTACTGTCAGTGCCTCACTGGGTGTTAGAATCCCTAAAAAGTTGAACTTGGCAGGTTGACTCAGGGCAAAGTCGTGCCCGTACTGCAGCTGGGGTTCAGCCCTCATGAAGGGCAGTTTGGTGTTCCCAAGGGTGTTGGGGAGATGGGTGGTGCCAGCAATGTGCCTGCTGCCCGCCTTTGGTGGAAGGTGAAGGAAGGAGCTACTGTGCTTGATGTACCTCTCGAGGGTTTGGGGCCAACACCTTGATGGGCGGTTATTGGAGCCCTTTTCTTGACTGTAAGTGCGCGGATTGTGGTTTGGTCTCTACAATGTGTTTTGGGTGGTTTCCCATAATTTGTGTGGCAGCCTACAAACTGGGATGCTAGGGTTCAGCTCTTCCTTCAGCTCAAGTGGATTCAAACCCACATGTCCTTCTTGCCGGGCAGACCCTGCTGTTGTTTATGGGCAGATGGAGGCGGGAGGGAAGAAGGATGCCTTCTGTTCCTTCCTCTGAAGCTGGAAAATGGCAATCAGAAAGGCAGGTCTTCGAGTCAAAGGGAGAGCAAACCAGTTTTCGGCACGTAGAATATGCTGGTAGTTTATTTAGTGAACATGTAATATGTTTTTTTAAACTGGTTTAGTTTAACTCTTTGACTATTAAATCACTTAAGTTTTGTTGTATTATAGTTCTGCTTTATTGCAGTAGTTGCTTTTCAGCAATTTCTTTTAAAAGCATTTTCCCATTTTACAGCATTTTATGATGGTCATGCCTTTTTCAGCCCCACGTGTGAGTAGAAATGCTTTTTAGGTTTTCTTTTTTCTTTCAGCATCCATGTGGATAATCATTGCTCTTAAGATAAAGATTTATATTAAACCCAGAACACTCTTTCTTCCTATGCTTTTTACAAAATAATTTAGGGTTTTTTTTAATTGTTTAACTTGCTATTTAGAATAATTCCTATAGATTTGTTATTGATACAGTTCATCACTTTTTAAACTTCATAATTGGTAGTTTGTAAGTCACTGGCACTAATTTCCCAGTTCTGTGTTGTGGTGGAAAAAGGGTTATCTTCCTACACTTACAAAGAGAGTAAAGCAATAGATACAAAATGAGTGGAGAGGCTTCACAGATCTTTTGTTTCTCAGATTTAAAATTTTTTTAACCTGTTTTACAGTTTACTTGTAATTATCCTCCACATTAATATTTCATGACTAATTGCTTTAGTAGTGGGAGTCACTTATGTGCTTCCATTTCGATCGAGGCTGACTACTGCGATGGGTTTATTGTACAGGAGGTGGATGTTTAAGTCATGCCGCTCTCCGTTAAACACCTCTGACTGCAGGAAGGATGTAGAATAGGAAAACACATTCAATTAACTCCAAACCTCATTTCTTCCCTTGGTGTCATGACTTTGGCCGTACCTGTCTTTGGGATGCCATCGGTTCTGTTTGCACCTACAGCTCAGCTCGTGCACTCGTGTATTTTGTGCTGTTCCCGAACATTTGGACGTCAAGTAACGCGTTATCAACATGCAGCAGCACATGAATATTAAGAAGTTGGAAGCACTAGTGAATGTTAGTCTTAAATGAAAGCCACCAGAAACGTTTGGCTTGCTAGTTTTCATTTTCTTTATCCTTTTTTCAGTTGGCCCCACTATTAAGCGTATTGAAATGTGTTACCAAATTTAGCATTTGATTTATGTGAAAGACTGTTTGCCTCAGGATTCAGCTGCAGCTTGCTGCTGGAGATGTGGGCTCTGAATGCCTGTATTTGGGTCATTCTTAAGTACACTGGAAAAACTCAGGGAATGGGAAAGCTTCACTATTGTCTCAGAAGAGCTTTTACTCTATGGGTTTCCGCCCACCTTGTGATGAGTGTGGATATTTCTGTCACCCTGTGGGGTATTTTGTTGTTGGTGGGATTTTTTTGGTGGGGTGGTTATTGATTTTTTTTTTTTTCCTTTTGTGGTGTCAGTTTCTTTGGGGATGTTTTGGCTGTGGGGATTTTTTGGGTTTTGGTTGGGGCTTTGGGGATGTTTTTGCAGTTTTTTTTTTTTTTTTAACTTTTAGGCTATTTTTCATCCTCCAGATATTATAGGTAATAAACTTTCCAGTTGGCAGCAAAAAGTCTGGTACATGCAATGAGATTTCTTTCACAGGAAGCTCTTTTAGCCAAATCTTTATAAACTATGGCATTAGAATTGTGTTTAAAGGAACCCTGTTTAAATTCTTATTTCTCAGATAATGATAATGACCATACTTCCAAAGCTCAGTCTTCGTGCATAATATGTCCACAATATTAGAGCATAATATTTATTATTGTTTTGTAGGTCCAGACGGGGATAAGAGGGGCAAAGTGAATCACAGAATCACAGAATCGTAGAGGTTGGAAGGGACCGCGAAAGATCATCTAGTCCAACCCCTCTGCCCAGGCAGGGCCACCTAGAGCACATCACTCAGGAACGTGTCCAGTCGGGTTTTGAATGTCTCCAGAGAAGGAGACTCCACAACCTCTCTGGGCAGCCTGTGCCAGTGCTCTGTCACCCTCACAGTGAAAAAGTTTTTCCTTATATTAACACGGAACCTCCTATGCTCCAGCTTGAACCCGTTGCCTCTTTTCCTATCACTGCACAACATCGAGAAGAGCCTGGCTCCGTCTTCCCGACACTCACCCTTTACATATTTATAAACGTTGATAAGGTCACCCCTCAGTCTCCTCTTCTCCAAGCTAAAGACCCAGCTCCCTCAGCCTTTCCTCATAAGGGAGATGTTCCACTCCCTTGATCATCTTAGTGGCTCTGCGCTGGACTCTCTAGCAGTTCCCTGTCCTTCTTGAGCTGAGGGGCCCAGAACTGGATGCAATATTCCAGATGTGGCCTCACCAATGAGGAATAGAGGGGGAGGAGGACCTCCCTCGACCTAGTGAACGCTGCCTAAACAATTTCAGTGGTTGAGGGATGAGGGAACATTTTCATCTTGGAGGCTGTGGGTTGAGTTTATGTGCTGGCTTTAACTGGGATAGAATTAATTTTCTTTCTAGTAGCCATTATGGGGCTATGTTTTGGATTTGTGCTGAAAATGGGATGTTTTTGTTATTGCTGAGCAGTGCTTACACAGAGCCAAGGTCTTTTCCGCTTCTCACACCAGCAAGTAGGCTGGGGGTGCACAAGGAGTTGGGAAGGGACACAGCTGGCACAGCTGACCCCAACTGACCAGAGGGATATGCCATACCATATGACATCATGCTCAGCACATAAGCTGGGGGGGGACAGTGGTCAGCAGGTTGTGAGCAGTTGCATTGTGCATCACTTGTTTTGTGTATATTATTATTTTCTTTTCCTTTGCTTTCCTATGAAATTGTCTTTATCTCAACCCACAAGTTTTACTTTTTTTCCCCGTCCCACTTGGGTGGGGGGGAGGTGAGCGAGCAAGCGGCTGTGTGGTGCTCAGTTGCCAGCTGGGGTAAAACCACAACAGTTTGTGAGGAACGTTTTGGGGAGCAGAGTAAGTACAGACTGAGATACGTAATGATTCAAATTTTGTTAGTAAAAACCATGTGGAGAAATTGCTAATTTTGTGCTGATAGGTCAGCTCTAGCAGTTCTTTACAATCTGACAAGCTTGTTTCCTGCTAATTGTACATGTTCCAATTATGTTTGAGAGAAATTTAATTGGAGTCATTTTAGAAATCTCATCCAGTAAAGAAGAGTTAGGGAATTGAGAGTTTTCAAATTGGTATGTAGCAGCAAAAGATAAAACAGGGAATGTGACTCGAGGACAGTTTTAAGTCATATGCCAAGATAAGCAATCCAGACGTGGGCAGAGGGACTTCTCTCCAGGCTCTGCTGGACTCTGTACATCTGCAAAAGTCTTGTGTCTTTTCTGGGTGTCAGGAGGGGCGTGTGTGTATATATATATTATTATTACTTCTCTTCTTTTTTTTTTTTTTTCAATTTTCAAATTCCTCCTGGGTTCAGCTGATGAAATTGTTTACACTGCCACAGTGCCAGGAAGGCTCGCAGGGTTGGACAGGTATAGGCGAGGCTGTACTTTGGCTTGCTGTGTTTGAGCGGTGATACAGAAGGACAGGACACAGATTGACTCTTGGATTACTTACGTGTTCGTGGGAGGAGATTTTTAGAAGAAAGAAACCACCATTTGCAGTAAATCTCTTTGTACACGTTGGGTCACTGAGGCAGTAGAACCTACAACCCCATTAAATCTTCAAAAAATAATTTATCAGAAGTTGTATCTCTTATATGGTTTCAGTAGTCTGAGTGCTAAGGTGTTTTGCTGTCCTGTTTAGAAAGGGGGGTGCAAAACAGCTTTGTGACAGAGGTGCAGGATACCGATCCCATGCTAAGTAGAAGTCGATTTAATTTTATTAATGTAAGGGAAAGCATTTTTAAATGCACTGTGTGAATCCTTTGTCTTGGTTTTTGCTTTTTATAAGATTGGTTAAAAATTAATGACAGATAATTCAAACTCCCTTGGGTTAATACTTTTTTCAGAAGCTGTCACATGTTAGCTAGGAGGCATAGGCATGTGTCCATACTTACCTACCACAATGCTCGAGATGAGTTCACTTAAATCAGAGATGAGCAAGCTAAGTGCTGTGGTAAACTGGCTCTTGGTGTAGCAGGAGTTTGTGTGCCTCCGAAGGGTGGTGACCCATGCTGAGAGGGTCATGTTCAGTCTGGGCAGTCTTGCCTGTTGGAGAAGGCAAGTCTCACCAGCTGGCTCACCTGTTGGCCTCCCAAACTCTAGGAAGTTGGTTGCAGGTTCATCTCAAGGTGCACTTCGCAGTTCCTTCCTCTGAATGGCACACGGTAGGGATTGCGAACAGTCTATCAAAATATGCTGTTCGGAATACATGTTCTAAATTACTGAGCCACAATTTAAATCTTCCTGAAGCCAAGTGTAGAACTTCATAGTTATGCAATTTTCTCTTTATAGAAGTCCCTTGCACTCTCCCTTCCCCTTCCTCCTTGCGAATAAACAGTGATGAACACAATTGAAAAAAAAAAAGTGCTTTGGAAAATGGAAAGCAGGAGGATCAGATAGAGAACTGGTTTTTTTTCTTTAAAAAAACCACAATGGTATTATAACCGCAACACTGGAATAAAATGTTAACTTGCTTTTGCAAAACATTGTCTTACAGTTGGCCACATGTCCCAGAACAGAATAAGAAACTACCAGTAAATCATCTAGTAACATAGATTTATATCACATACTGCTTTTAACTGATAAATTGGATAAGCAGTTATAGTTTATCTTGGGATTTAAATGTTTTATATGACATATATTATCACTAGTAAATATATATTAAGGAGACACTTGTTTTGATGCTGTGTAATGCACCAATGGCGTGCAATGCTTACTCCATTACTGCTTCTTTTACCTGTTCTTTTACTGAATTAGAATTCCTGGGTTTTGTTACTTCTATTCATTCAGGATCATGAAACTCATTAAAAAACCACATGTGCATACATCACAGTTAAGAGTGAAGGTTCTTATGCTTATATTCTTATACTCTTTTTCTCGTATGTTTTAAAGGAGCAAGAAAGAGAAAACAGATCAAAATTAAAATTGGGAAGTAATCAACTGAAATGCTTATAACAAGAAAAACAGAATTAATAAACAAACTGTTTAACTGAATTATTGTCTAAACCAATCTGTTTCAGTGTAGTTTTAATGTTAAGAACAGGTAAATAAAAGTGAGACTAAAAGGGAGTATGGTTTGTAAATGTGGACGAGACTATAGTGAATACATTAAGTATGAAGGAAGATAAGTGGAAAACATTAATTGAATACAATTTATTTTTTTTGTACAATGAAACTCAAGTAAATATTTGAAGCAAAGAATAAGAATCAAACTCTTAAAAAAAAAAAAGTTCAAGTGCTGGAAGCCTATGAGTATAAGAGCACTAACAGACCAAAGAGAAGACAGAATGGGAAAGACTGCTTCATAGAATCATAGAATCATTAAGGTTGGAAGAGACCTCAAGGATCATCTAGTCCAACCATCCCCCCACCACCTATTACCCACTAAACTGTGTCCCTAAGTACCACATCCAACCTTTCTCTAAACACCCCTAGGGACGGTGACTCCACCACCTTCCTGGGCAACCCATTCCAATGCCCGACCACCCTTTCCGAGAAGAAATTTCTCCTCATCTCCAACCTGAACTTCCCCTGGCGCAACTTGCAGCCGTTCCCCCTAGTCCTGTCACTAGTTATCTGCGAGAAGAGGCTGACCCCCAGCTCACCACAACTTCCTTTCAGGTAGTTGTAGAGGGCAATAAGGTCTGCCCTGAGCCTCCTCTTCTCCAGACTAAACAAGCCCAGTTCCCTCAGCTGCTCCTCATAAGACTTGTGTCTTAGGAATTACTACACTAATATGTAATGCTGGGAGTGTAACAAAACAAGAGTTAACTCTGGAAAGTTTGTTTGCTAGAGGAAGCCTTTGCTACTAAAGGCAGTAGTAGAGGAGAACTTGAACAAGTACATTAAAGATGAGCTAGAGAATGTCTGGATTTAGCCAGGTACATTTCAACTCAACACAAGGATTGTATAAAGGAGAGGAAGATAGCTTGGGAATTGAATCTTTACCTCAAACTGATCTTGCAAAGCTGATATTTTTTTTAATTATTTTTTTTAAGTCACTAGTTGGATGCATCAAAAACTTACCATCTCTCTTGCAGACTATGTCAGTATTTTGAATGTTTTACCACAAGTGGGATGTTTTTTGCTTTTACCACTTTCCATTCTAAAATCTAAATATTGTGCAAATTTTAGCTCTACCTACTACAGCTGCATTATATGGTAAGTAATACACTTGAGAGATTTCAAAGTTTGGCCCTAGCAAATTCAGTCTCATCTCTGGCAGGCCTAGCAGTTTGAACGTCCCTACCTGTCTGTGGTAGAGGCATGTTAGGTGTTTCGTGTATGTGCATCTGTGGAAGGTCGTGAATTCTTTGACCTCAGTAATGCTCTCATGCCAGCTGGCTGCTCATTAAATTACAAAATGCTGTGTGGCATGTTTCTCTGAGGAAATGTGTCGCCTCACTTCTGACTGTATTAATTCTTTTTTGTATGAATAACATCAGAAGCTTTCGTAATAAATAGTCAATTTAATTTGCTCATTGATGCACCTCTAGACAGATGGCATTGCTCTTCTTGTGACCATTATAGGCCTAATTCTTTTCCCACTTCGCTAAATTTCTATGGCTTTTTTTTTCCTAGAAATCTAGAGAAATTAATACAAATTATTCTCTTGTATGTCACTTGTGCATGAAATAAAAAAAAATTATGCTTTTTCATGTTACATTAAAATTGGAGGAATAAGAGGATGAGATACTCTCTACAAAGAGGATGAATACATTCACAACAGGAAGTGAGCTGTATAAATGGCAAATCATTAATGTTTTTATTAAAAATGACATAGGAATCTAGCATGACGGTTTTTGTATAGTTTACTCCATATATCTTCCTAAAGACAGAAGTGAAATATGATTTTGTTTTTCCTCTATAAACTTGCATAAGATACAGAAAGAGAAAACATTTTCAGATGAGTGTTTATTGCTTTTGCTTTTATCAAGGTTATATTTACAGATGTTGTCTTAAATACTTAAGGAATTTGGAATGTATATCAGAAATAGGGCAGTAAATGCTTTTCTATATAAATATGTGTAAAGTATATGTTCAATTTCATAGAAATCAAAGTACAAACAATTTGCTGGCCTGAGGTATTGGTTGAAGTATTTCTAAAATGCTTAATAATTGCATTATTAAAAAACTACATAGATGGAATTTAGATATTAATTGCCAGAAGATGATCAGATCATAAAGTTGCCAGATGGTATAGGGAATTAGACTAAAGTATACCTTCTGTATCTGCAGAGCAATCATACTGTCTTGACATACAGATGCAATTATCTTTAGGAGATATTTGAGTTAACTTGTGCTGCATTACTGGGCTTGAAGGGAGGTTATGCTGGGTAAAACCCTGTACCTTGTCTTGCTTCAGATTAGAAGATAACTCTGCTTCTGTTTGGCATATTTTTGTACCAATTCACATCTTCTGAAATCTCCCCCTCACTTCTAAAATAAGGTTTCCAAACTGGCTAGAGAATTTTGAGTGCCCAGCTTGAATTAAGATCTGATTTTTGAGAATGAATAACTGCTCCTTATTTTCTGAAAATTGAGGTTGTTTAGAGTGATGTAAGTTGAGTACTCGGAATTATTTTTTATAAAGTCTTTTCCCTTGACCATCAATGTATAAAAAACCCCAAAACATTTCTACACCAAGATTTACTACTTCCAAATCAATTTCTTAATTATTTACCTGGAGAAGCCAGGTATTTTTACTGTCTGTTCAGGAGCTGATGGATTGTGAATGAATTGTGAACACGAACATCGTAAAGTAAGCACCGGGTGGCGTTCAGTGTGAGCACTTCTCTTTGCTCAGTTGTGCTCGCGGCACGGGCACGGAGGTGTACGCGTGATGGTGCCTTCTGCTCTGCGGTCTGATTGCCTGGCAAAAAGCAAAACCACCTTGTTTCTTCCCCCTGGTGCTCAGTGTAGCACCAATTGTGTAAGAACAAACCATACATCATTTGGTTTGTCTAAACCTGTGAGTGTTTTCTGACCCCAAAAGATGGCTGTGGTGCTATCCAAGCCTCTTGCCTGGAGCCATTAGGCACTGCAAGAGCCAGTATTTAGGAACAGTATTTAGGGGCTCTCTTACACTGTAAAGAAGGTTCAGAAGTCCTCTGGAAACATCGCAGTCTTGGCCCTTATATAACATAGAAATTATCATAGAATCATCGAATCATAGAATGGTTTGAGTTGGAAGGGACCTCAAAGACCATCTAGTTCAAACCCCCTGCCATGGGCAGGGACACCCTCACTAGATCAGGGTGCCCAAAGCCACATCCAGTCTGGCCTTGAACTCTTCCAGGGGTGGGGCCTCCATCCTGACTTACTTTTCCTGTTTGAGGTCTCTTGGAAGCCCTGGAGAGTAAGACCATTGGTAGTCCTTCAGGGGAAAAACAGCATGGACCTTTGGTCAGTGTAATGACATCCGCTTAGCAAAATATTAAATAGTGGCTTGAAGGCCAGCCATGTAGTCTGCTCTTCCTCCATCCATGTCTTTTGGTGGCAAGCTCAGGTGGGTGCTGGGGGCATGGGGATGAGCAGGCTTGGGGAGAGGGCTGTGCTGCCAGATTGCACCCCGCTCGGCAGCAGAGATGCTCAGGCTTTTCCTGCCTAGTGCTGTTGTGTGAAGCTGGTCCTGTTGGTACTGCCCCAGCTCTCCTGCCCTCACCACATCACCTTCCTGTGGGAGGAGGTCCAGTGCACAGGGTCTGAAAGTTTCAGGAAGAATGCAAAGACAGGTGTGGAAATGAACCCTAGCTCCTGTTCTGGGAGTTGAAGTTAGTGATGGTTTTTACCAGCCAACCCTACGTGACCTGCTTTCTCCAGGAACATGCCTGCAACTGCCTTGGCCTCTTCTGCAGCTCTGTGAACCTATGCCATGCCTTATTGACACATGGCCCAAGTGTGCTCCAGTACACCATAAAATAACATGCACATGTTGCCCTGGGTTATGCTTACCAGGTAGCTAAGTTAAACCTTCTAGAGATGCTTAATCCCTTTCGCCATTAGATGGAGCAAAAAGCTGTTCTCCCCCTCTAAGCCTCAGAGCTGAGAGGTTTTTGCTTAAGCTCCTTCTGCGAGCAAATGAAGCCTCAGGACTTCCAAGGGCTGTGTGTTTGCTTTAGTTCAGAAAAATAAAGTGCCCAGTGCAGAATCCCAAGGTGTTTTGCCATCTATTTAAGGTTGCAAAACTCCGTATGTTGTAAACGAGTGAAGCAGCTTTTAAGCACAAGCTCAGTCTCTCATGCATGATTTGTGCTTTAACGCTCTCAACTTGCCTGAAAAGTTCAGTCAAAATGATCAAAGGGATAAATCAAATACTTCTTTTTTAGAAGTGACTTTTTGCCATCAGGGTGTGAGTATAACTGATGCCCAAGACTTAAGTTATTAGCCTACTACATTGAGAAATATAGTTCTTGTGACTTGCAAATGATTTTCCATTGGAGCACCTTTATATGCTGTGAAGATGTACTTCATATCTTATTTTGTGTGATAGCTGCTTTTAAAAATGTACTTACTTCTCCATTAACTGCATCAAAAACTGCATCAAAAACAGCGTGGCCAGCAGGCCGAGGGAAGGGATTCTGCCCATCTATTCTGCTCTTGTGAGACCCCACCTGGAGCACGGAATCCAGCTCTGGGGTCCCCAGTACAGGAAAGACATGGAGCTGCTGGAGCAAGTCCAGAGGAGGGCCACAAAGTTGATCAGAGGGCTGGAGCACCTCTCCTATGAGGACAGGCTGAGGGATTTGGGTTTGTTCAGGCTGGAGAAGAGAAGGCTCCGGGAAGACCTAATCGTGGCCTTCCAGTACCTGCAGGGGCCTACAGGAAAGCTGGAGAGGGACTGTTTGTTAGGGAGTGTAGTGACAGGACGAGGGGTAATGGGTTTAAACTAAGAGAAGAGACTTAGATTAGATGTTAGGAAGAAATGGTTCCCTGTGAGGGTGGTGAGGCCCTGGAACAGGTTGCCCAGAGAAGCTGTGGAGGCCCCATCCCTGGAAGTGTTCAAGGCCAGGTTGGATGGGGCTTTGGGGACCCTGGGCTAGTGTAGGGTGTCCCTGCCCATGGCAGGGGGGTTGGAACTAGATGATCTTTGAGGTCCCTTCCAACTATGAAGGGCCTACTTATGCCCTGGCTGTGGTTGAAGTAGTCTGTGTTTTTCTGTACGTCCCAGTGCATTGCGTTCATTTTGCATGGACAGATTCTTGATCAAAATAGTATTTCTGGCTCTTTTTTTCTTCCCCTTGAAGCTTGAGTTGTATCTAGTAGGCATGAAGTTGTTTGTGCTTTCAGTTTGGGACTGAGACGCAACTTTGGTACCTGGTTCCTAGCTAAACCTTTCTACTTTTCTTGGTACCTGTCAGTCTGTGATTAGTTCTTTCCAGTGCTTGTTTTTTCCTGGTTATGTGTGGGGGGGTTTTGAGGTTTTTTTTTGTTTGTTTGTTTGGGGTTTTTTGTTTGATTTTCTGCTTGTTTGGGTTTTGGGTTTTTTTTTTTCCTATGCTGAGCAAGTATTTGACAATATTAGATTCTGGAGTCTCATACCTACAGTGCATCCTGCAGAAGGACTGCTGTAAAAATGACTTGAGGTTTTCATGATCGAAACTAAATCTTGCTGCATTCAGCTTGTCATACCTTATTTGCAAGTGCGTAGTCACACTGTATTGTAATAATTTGCTAGCATATTTTCCTATGGATATTATGTAGCATTTATTGAGATGGTATTACGTCAGATGTTCTACATTTTTAATGAGGTAAAAGGGATATGCCTTTTAATAAGGCCTCAGATATAATTTTAAGATGACCTGCCTTAATTTATAAGTCACTATTCTTGGCGATCTACTTAATTCAGTGTGAAAGGGCATAATTACTTACAGTTTTGCTTTGAGTAAAAAAAAGAGATGAGTTGTCTTTCCTTTGCAATCTTAATGGTGGTTGAACGTCTTTAGGGATGTCAGATGTCTGTGGCAAGGTGGGATGACGTTCTGTGGAGCAGACAAGGCACAAAGCTCTGCAAATTTGTACAAAGCAATCGCAGGAGAGAGGGCTTTGGAAAATGAAACAAGGATGATATGAAGGGATTTTGTGCATAGTTCAGTGCTTGGATGTAATCTAGTTCATTATTGCATTGACTGTAAGTACTGTAGAAAGATCACTTCAGGCTTATCAAAAGTAATGTCATCTGTGGAGAGCTCTTTTAAATAGAGGCTTCCATTGCAAATTCAGATTTTAAGTGATTTATCATTTTGCAGGGATTATTAGAGCTGCAACTCCTCCAGCTTTTAACAATACCAAACATTTAAAGGACATTCAGGTTATTTGCTTATTCATAGGGAAGAGTCAGTTGCCTATGATTCACTGTAGTGAATATTCAATATCTCTTGGAGTCTAATGTGTGGTGTGTTTCATTTTGAAGTCTTTGTGGATCACCCCTACATGTGTAGCTGACCTCTCCTAAGTAGCAGGAGTGCCTGTTTGGCGACGCAAACAGAGTATTATAGTAGAGCTCTATAGTGTGAAACAGTTAATAGAAAATTACTAAACATGTTTTTGATCTGGTGTTTTTATAAAGGAAAAGTATTACCCACTATTAAAAACTGAAGGAAATAAAACATTGAACCAGATAAGCAAAGACCAGTAATTCAATCAGCTTTCCTTTTCTTTTGATTTGGCAGGTGAACTGAAAAATCTGATTTTATATTAAAGCCAGAACTTAATCTTTCTTTTAGTTTTCCTGTTTGTGACTATTTCAGACATTTAATGCTGCGGAAGCAACTTAACAGAGTCTTCCTCCATGCACAGTATGGTGCAGCAGCCGAGGAACTCATTTAGAAACTCCAAATTCACATCTGGTGACTAACATGTTTTGAGCAGAAATTTGACAAATAGTTATCTGGTGGGGTGGGTTTTCTTTTGGTTTTTTGGTTGCTTTGGTTTGCTTTTTTGTAATCATGTTTTGGGGGAGAGAGTGAAAATTAAGATGAAGGTATTTGGACAACTCGATCTGGATTCATGGAAGTTTTTAGAGTGACTGAAACTGCCTATTTCTTCCAGCGTATTTGTCAAATAGTAAAATAACCTTTCTATCATTAAAAATAACTGTTCCCAAGGTAGCTGATATACCCTGTGGGAATAAGCCTGAGAATGCCAAAACGACTTGGCATGGTATCTTTGTTTAATATACAAACAATCCTTTTAAAACTTGTCTGTTTTACTTAGAGCCATGTTACTTTCCATTCATATTTTTGTTTATACATCATTATTTATGTAATAAAAGCACTACTGCATCCACAAGCTGTCTGTGCTGTATGTGCATGCTGTGCACCTATTGAACTGAGAGAAGCGGAAATTTTCAAGACTTGCACAGTTACGGTAGTGTAACAGGGCTCTTATGAAAGGAATAACCTGTTATGAAACACGATCAGGCCATTTATTACAATGGTGGGGAGCTGGGGAGCTGTGTTACTGTTGAAGTAAGGGCTTCTGACGTGATGTTTGCTTGCTGAAGGCTCCCAGTAGCCACTGGCCTTGTGCAGTCCATGGAGTGAAGCTTACCAGTAAGTACGAACACACAGTCACTGGGAGGAAGCACTGTAAAGACAGATCAGCTTCATTTTATCCATAGGAGATGTTCAGGCAGCAGAAAACAGTTTTTGAACAGTCAGAGGGCAGCCAGTGGATTTAGTGTTTGAGTTTAGGTGAAAGCTAACCTCATTACTCCTTGCAACTGAACAGTAAAATGACTGTGAAATGTTAAGCTGTTTCATTGGTATTTTCTGGCTGCATTCAAAAACTCCATTTATTTTCATATTGTGCATTTTCTGTAAGTTACCTCCTTAAAAATTGAAAAAAAAATTATAGCCCTCTTTTCTCCTCTTTTGTTTTGGACAGCACCCCCCCCCCCCCCCGATTTCTACAAAACCTCACAGTAGTCTGGAAAACCCTAAACATGATTTTTACCGTTAATTCCAAAATTCAACAGTTTTCATTTGCATCCAGCACCCTTATAAGTACCCTTGGTAGCTTTAATGCAATAACCCAAAAAATCCATGAGTTGTAAATAACAACATACAAGGACTACTTCTCTTCTGAGTTTCTGGGACCCTGGATAGTCCAACGTGGGTGAAAGAATGGAGGCAGTGTCAAGTAGAGATGTCCCGACTGCAGGCAGCCTATCTCCATGACTTGTTCTTCCTGACAGCAGTGGATTGACTGCACTGGTTTTATCTGCTGGTAGAAGCTGGGTCTTTCCAGTTTTACCATATGTAGAAGTTATGTATACTGAGAACAGTACTCTGAAAGAATGGGCATGGCTATGAGGAGAATGGTGAGCATGGTAGCTTTTATTAAAATTGATTTTTTGCCTCACTTGCTACTTAATGTGGGCCCTATTGGAAATCTTCATGCCAGAAGCTGCCAATACCTGTATTTCCAGTAAGACCTGATAGATCTCAATTTTTTATGATCCTTTGTTCCTAAAAGCGATAGGAAGCATACATTTTATCCCCGGGAATTCAATCTGTGATTTGCACAGATAAAGGTACAAAAAAATCCCACTCTCCTTAAATGAAGGACAGTGAATGCAAAATGCTTGCTTATCTGCTTATTAAAATGCTTACATTGATTTATCTTCTTTTAAAAAAAATGTATGAGTAATTAATGTTTATTGGTTAAATTTATAAGCTTTTAGGTACACATTTCTGTAGAGACCTCCATAGGGTGGATAGCCTTTATCTACAAGTGATGGAACAGTTGGGTTGTTTGTGGTTTTTAATCAAATGGCTCTTTGAGCTGTTGCTAATGGTTTGAACACAAGGTAGGTCTCAACATCAGAACCTCAACATTTGCTTTCTGCCTTCAGGCTTTGGTGTATGAATGAGATGAAACAGGAGCTGTTATTTTATGCTGCTATGAGGGTGAATTAATCTGAAACGTGCTGTACAAGTAAAATTATCTTTCAGTTTACCTCTTTCTCCTTTGCCTCTGCTGGTATTTCGTGTGAGAACTGTTGCCTGCAGCTGGGCAGAGACGTGCGAAGGAAGGGGAAAGACTACTGATGTAACAGAAACATAGGTTTACTGTGCAGTTGACCTGAATTTTAACATGTTTTCTGGGAGTCTTTCTTGTCCTTGGACCCCTATTCCTAGTGATGTTGCTGTAGGGGAAATTGAACGCCGTATATAATCTCTGCAGGGAAGGCGTTGACTCCTAAATTACTGTAAATACAGAGCAGCAGCTTGGATTGTAGTGTGGTTGCATTAGCTGTGAAGTACTGAGGAACTGCAAACAAAGCCAAACTGCAGAAACAGGATTTTTTTGTCTGTTGTCCAAGCAGCAGAAGGGTGGGATCTGAGTTTTTTGTTGTGTGGTTTTGTTTTTGTTTTGTTGGGTTTTTTTAAAGCGTATCTGTCATCATGCAGAGAGGGCAAAAAACCCTCCAAACATCCGAAATAGCTGGCAGGTGGTGTTTGTCAGCTTGCTCATTAATGTGCTAGAGATGGACTGAGCTTTTAGGTGGGCGAGAGGGGAAGGTCTTGACAGTGAAATTGGAAAAGCCATTAATATTGTGGCCTAAGTGAGCCACCATGCACTCCTTTCATGATAGCTTCCATACCTCAGTGATGTAGTCAACGGAAGAAGTAATAACGTTTTTAACGTGAACGGACATAGCCACCCACTATAGGCCTAAAAACCTGTAGGAGATTTTTATTACTGGCCCCAAAAACAAGTCCTGGAGCACTGCTGCAAATTGCTGTAGTCCTAGTCAAAGAAATCTTTCTAAGATTGGGACTTTTTTTTTTGATGCTTTCTTTCCAAGGGCTTTAGATGAGGCTGTACCCTTGCAAAACAGCTACGAGCACCTTCCAGACCTGAAAGACTTGTGCTCTTTAGGACAAGCTAACCTCGGAAACAGAAAAAGCGAGTGGGCTTCTTGCGAGAGGGAGGATTTGAATGGCCGAGCTGACACTGGCGTGCAGCCCTGTGCCCCGTGCTGGGCCTTCGTCAGGCAGAGAGGGAGCAGGAGCTGAAGTGCTGCTGGCCGAGGCTCTTTGGGTGAATAAGTGGGAGAGCCATGGAGGTGGTTTGTTTTGTTTTTTTGTTTGGTTGTGGCTGGTTTTGTTATGGGATTTTGTGGAGTTTTTCTGTTTTCTCTTTTTTCTTCTTCTTCTTCCCCCCCCCCCCTTACCTGTTTGAACCTTTACCTCTATTGAACTCTCTGGCAGTGTGCTGGACTTGAAAGGGAAGCGCGAGGGTGGCAGCAGGGCTGGTTATGATTTGCGTGTTACATCAATTTGTTTATAATATTCCCTTCTGAAGGTCTGGGCACATGTACAGGCTGCATTAGCAATGCGTGAACAAAATGTACCTGGGAATATGTGGCTTCCTTTGGTCCACTTGTAGCAAAAGCAGCGTAGAGAGAATGAAACGGTGATGAAAGGAAGATCGGGGAGCTCAGGGCCAGAGCAGTGAAGCTGTCAGTGAGGTCAGCTGGTGCCCATGCTTTGTGTTCAGAATGGCGACTTCTGTTCCACTTTGCTTTGTTGGGGATACACACTATATTTATGCACACAGAAGCACGTGTTGTAGCTTTTGGTTCTTCGTCATAATGGTTAACAACAGTACATAAGATAGAGTGAACTTCAGGGTTCCTCCTGAGGTTTGTAAATGATCCTTAATCTAGGATTTCGATTCAAGCCGTGTTAATTTCTCATGGTATGAGGATCAGTGTCTTGTTTGTTTCTGTTAAATGTAAAGCATTATCTTCTACCTGCAACTTGCTGTGGGCGTTCCTTTTAAGGACACAGTGGTTTCTAGGTTGGTAACTCTTGACATGCAAGTTGTGTTGAGAATATTTAGAATTTCAAGAAAGAATAGGAGTAGGCCTTGGCTTACAAAGTCATTCTTCTTGTCAAAGCCCTCTTATTGTGTCCCTTGTCCCACCTTCACTTGTACAGCCAGGCTTCTTGTTTCTCATTTCTTGCCTTAGTGAGTTCCAGTTCCGTTATTTATGCAGCTCGGGGCTGGCACTCTTCCACTGCCTTTAAGAAGGTTATTTGTAGACCTGCAAGCACAAAACTTTCTGCTTTGAGGACAACCTTGCACTTAGTTTACTCAGCAAATCCTTCATGAGATTCATGTGTAATATCTGTAATTAGAGTATCTTCGTTACTATTTTTGCATGTTGTACTTCGCTTTCATCTGTTACATAATTATAGAAGTTTCAGCCTTCGATATCAGGAGCATGTCTTTTTCTTAATTGGTTTCTGATAAGACAAGGAAGGTCTTGATCTGAACTGTGATGCTGGAAGGTGAAGGTTAACAATGCTGGTACTTCTACCAGAAGTAGTGTACGTGAACATGGCATAGCTATAGTTGAGGAGCTGCACTGAGAAACCAAGGCCAGTCTGATGTGATCAGCTGTCGGGGTAGCTCGACAGTAGTAATTCTGGGGGTTGTTTTGGTTGGTTTTGTGTGGGTTTTTGTTTGTTTGTTTGTTTGTTGTTTTTTTTTTAATGGGCATTACTGTCTAAGAAACATCAGTAATTGCCCCTTCTTTCTATTTTTCATAGTTTTTGTGTGAGGAATCACAAGAATCATATGTCACTGAACATGGAGAAACTCTGAATTTTTGGTTGTGAAATCTAGCAGTTGAGTTGTCGGTCTAGATGTGTCTGCAAATCATGATCATGACTACAATTAATTTCCATAAATATAGTGAAACGGACTAAAATCTAGCTTAAGGTAGAAGTAATAAGCCGAACAGCAGATCTTGTCATCTACAAACAGTGATTTGTGTAAAGTCTGTATAGGCTGGGAGAAAAATGTTGCAGTATTTCTTAAAATTTCCCAATCTTGAATTGTTACATCTTCTCAAGAAATTGAAATTCTCTTTTTTTTTTTGGATAGCAGAGTTACCTTCTGATAGGGAAACAAAAGTTGTATCATGTGCATGATCTGCATGATTGGGCCTGAAATGTGTTCCAGAAATGGGAAATAACTGTGTTTTCATGAGTTTGCTCCCATCTCAGACACTAAATAAATCTTGCACTTTTTTCCAATTGCAAGGCTTGAGAAATTTTTTTAGAAATATATATGGCATCCTTTTTTTTTTTTGTAATCCAGGATCTTAAACTTTTAAGATAAATGCCAAATTATCATCAGATCTATAATAATGCTGCAATAACTCTGAATTGAAAATACTTAACTACTTTTGATTCTTAATTTTTGCTGTTCTTTCCACCAAGGATTTTTTTTGCATTACAAAAGGAATGGCTTTTATTTTCTTCTTTTCATTTGGTGCATCCCTATAGGATTAATTTGGTTCATTAGTAAACCTGCTCAACTGCAGAATCATAGGAAAAATATCCGAGCTGAGACTTAAAAACACAGGGTTTATCTCAAAGAATTAAAACCCCAAACATGCACAAAACAGCCAGCCACATTTCACATTTACTCCTTTGTCTCTGGCTTGCCAGATATCATGCAGAGCTTAGGAGAAAATATGCAAAGAATAAAATGCATAGTGATATACCTGGGGAACTAAATAATTGCTTCATGTTGTTATGGTTCTTTATTTAATCAATATTTTTGTCTCAGTGATTTTCTTGATATTTTTTTGATGGATGCTCACTAGATTCAAATGACAGCCAGCAGGTATTTTTTCCCAAAAGAACTGGGCAGCTGAAGAGCTCTTCTTTTGGCAAGGGGAAAAAAAATATTTCAAATAATTGACTCCAGCCAGTGCCAGTTGGCTTCATCAAAGGCTGTTAATCAAAATGCCAAATTTAGTTCTCTGCCATTGTTGTGAGCTATTGCTTCTCTACGGCAGATTTCACCCAAACTGTCCCAATTCAAAGTTGGAGTCATTGGTAGTCACTATTGAATTGCAAATATCTGCTGTCATCCTGAGTATTTATTTTCTTCAGTTTAGTATTCTGTGGTGCAGTTAGGTAGGCATAATGGATTAATCACAGATTGCCTTTTTCCTGGACATGTTCTTGAGGCGCCTGTGCAGAGGGATGTCTCGTGTTGTTTAGGGAAGTGTGTTATGCATACACGCATAGTCATAAATAAAGGTGTGAAGAAAAGTGTCATGTGCCTAGTGTGTCTGACTATCTAAATGTGTAAAAACCTCTTTCATAATCTCTGGTTAGGCATGAAGTTTATTTTTTGGAGTCTTTTTTTTTTTTCCCTCCCTTTTTTCCCCCCTCTAGCATAAGCAGATATATTAGAAAATGTACTCTAATTTCTCTGAGTTACTCTTTATGATCAACAGTCTTCCCTTAGAAAAGTAGGTTGTATAGCAACAACTTCTCTACAGGAGTGCATTTTAATATACTGCTAATGAATGCTTTTATATAGAAACTTAGGAATAGAAATTTATTAGTTCCTTCCTTTGATAATTATGGAGATAGAGCCTTCTAAGCTAGTTTCCTGTTACATGAATATAATACCTTCACCATTTCCTCTGCAAACTGTTACCCTTTAGATGACTGTTCTAATTATACATCAGTTATGCGTAGTCATTTTACTTCACATTTTTACTTCACATTATACTCATCCTCTTTAGAATGACACTCATTGGTTGTTCATATTGGGACCATTTATATAGGGGCAGCAATGTTGCCATTAAGTAGAAATCAAACGGGGTTTTTCATTAGCTGTGCACATGCAAATAGCATGTTAGGTTTTCTTGTTCCTTTTTCAAGTTGTTCCTTTTTCAAGTTTAGTGTGCAGAGTTGCATATTTTGCTGTATTTTGGTGTCTTGCACAGAGTATTGTTAGAAGATACAGGAGAGAGAAAAGTATTTTTCCTGAGCAGTGCTTTTAAAACCCATAAGTTAATATTATAAAGCCTGAAAAGTATATGAAATTTTCAAGAAAAGTAAGCATGACGAAAGGAAAATTATCAAAAGTTGAGGGATATCTTAAACAGTGTTGGGACCATGGAAAATAAGGGTATAAAAGCATTTACAAAATGAGCAAAATTCAGATAGTGGTATGCAGGGAAACATAATTAATTAAAAATCTCTTATGTGAAATGGAGGACCTCTAATCAAGTGATAACTTCTTAAGACTTTAAATAAGTGTACCAAATTGCTTGGTAAAAGACCATTTTTCTGAGGTAGGGTCTTTGTGATATATAAAGTGTTAGGTTCAAGTTGTGCTGTCTGCTGAAACGGGTGGCACATTTGAAGCTATGAGACACCAGTCACTCGTGGTACAAGAGCAGAGCTGAAAGCTGCTGATGCTATCGAATGCAAATGTATTATCGAGATGGTGTTACCATCAACACAAACATGATTGCTTTCTGTTGGAAGTACCAAGAATTTTACTTAACAAAGAGTGTCAAGAAAAGAAAAAGAATGCATCTTCACTATTAAAAGTATTTGGAAATTTTATTTTTCAGTCTTGCTTCCTAGCTGTTTGCACAGATTCATCATCTTGAGTACCTATCCATTCCTCTCCCAGTCTGCAAGTAAGTACAGGTCATGTAGTTAACTGCAGTTGTTCCTGAGTGAATTAAATGTTCTGGGGCCTTGGCTTTTTTTATTTCTTTTTAATGCTGCCAGCTAGTCTGTATCAGGTCATATATCTGCTTCTCTTGCCCATCCTAGCCTCCTGTGCTGTAGATTGGACTCTTCTCCTGCTTCTGATTGCCACTTGTGCTGTCTGCATCGCGTGCGTTGTGGGTTTATGTGGGCAGAGGAAGGGACAAGGCAGGTATCCCTAATGCAATGAGAAATTAGAATATTCCTTCTACTTAATAAAAAGCAAACATGCTGTGAGCAAGGAGGTGTAACAAGATGATAGGTTTTTAGATTTTGTAAGAGCAGTTTTATTTATGCCTTCAACCACAGCAAAAAACTAAGTGAATGTAACAGCAGAAGAATCTTACTGATTTGCAACTCTGTCTCTTGTGTACCATGTTACTCCTTAATATTTGTGAGAAATTAAGCCATTAAATACTTTTGTTGAAGAATTTATGTATAAATACTTGATCATACGAGCTAACAGTCTTTGGTCTAAAGCATTAAAAAAAAAAAGTTTGGAAACTGCCAAGTTTCAAATGGTCAGGACTCAGGGAGAGGTGGAAGGGATGATAACAAGAAAATGGAGTGAAGAATATATTGTAGAATATATAGCAGGCTGTGCTTATTTGCATTTTTGTTTGGTGAACTACTCTTACCATTGTTGATAATGCTCAATGAAAGGTGACAAGACAGAATAGGAATGAAGAGGACCTGATGAGGTGAGAATGCCTCTTTAACATTGTGCTACTGCAGTGGGGAGGCTAAAATTGAAGTGAATTTGATAGAAGTATGCTTGCACTGTATTTAAGACTTGCTCAGGTGATTAGAATGCATCTTTACATCTGATATGAAATATTTCAATTCTAGTTGTGTTTTCCACAAGCTACTTCATAAAGCATAGGGTGAGATGTCAAGAGATCTAAATTAACATCATTTAAGTACCAATTTCCATTGTGACTCCTGAGATGCTCAGCCATTCAGGCCTACTCTCCCTTTCTATAAAAGGAAAAATAATTAAAGAAACTTGATTGTCTTCTAATATGGTGATGAGTAAAATACTGTAAATTGAAAAAAAGTGTTGAAGAGAAAAATTGTGTGCTTTAATGGAAGCATTTTGAGCATACTGGTAACATACCACTGAAAGCCGTGGCAGTTTTTTAAGTGCAAGAAACTTATTAGAGGAAGAAGAGAGGAATTTTCTTTCATGTGTGCACTTTCAGCAAAAAGACCCACATTTTAATAGTGAAGAAGAATCCTTTTTCTTTCTTTGGTTTTCTGTGTTAAGCAAAGTTCTTGGAACTTCCAAAAGAAAGCAGGCATGTTCCTGTGATGGGAATGGCATTGGGATCATACAATTACATCATTCTCCTGCAAATTCTGAATGTTTATTTTACCTTTTTTTTTGGTCTTCTCTAAAGACATCTGTTTTTCATATATTTTAAAAAAAAAGTTTATATGTTATATATAGGTATATATCAAAGTTGTCCATAAGGACACCAATGAACAATTAAAGCAGTGTTTAAAACCTCATCAGTGGTGCTTCTTTTTCGGCCAGAAGTCAATCCCACTGCTCAGAACTTGAAACCACCTAGAAGTTGATCTGGAGCTCCCTGAAGGTTTTATATGGCAGTTCAGGGTGAAAAGGTTTTGAAATCCTTTCTCTGAATTCTGCTGTGTTTTTTGTGCATCACTGGAGTATTGTAGATTGCTTGGCAATAATTTCTTTTGTCTTTTTCTTTTCTTTGGGATATGTTGGTTTTTTGTTGGGGTTTT